>RJWT010013052.1:0-22013 GCA_004365215.1 Cuniculus paca | reverse complement strand
GCATTCGCTTCAGACACCCTCACATCTTGGAGGAATTTGCTACTTTGCTGAGAGTCAATCTAAAAGCTCTACAGATGATTACTGTTACTTTGCTAAAACTGTGAACCTTTGCAACAAAGGCAGATCGCCAGGTGGCATTGTTTAGAAGTGAACATGAAGCATATTTGCTACGTGTCATTTGTGTTTCTAATCACAATAAAAATAATGATTTTTCAGCCAGTAAAATCTCTTTTATATCTATTATATAGCTTTTTTCCATCTCAGGGAAAAAAGATCAGAGATGTTTAAAAGTATGATTATTGGCTATGGTTTTAAAAGTGTACAAACTTTTCATGCATCTAGATAAATATCACCTTATAAGAATACCTATAAGTTCAATGCCAACCTTTTATTTGAAAATAAAACTACTTGAACACATACATGAACTATTATGACAATTTGAGAGACTGAGTACTCTACAAAAGAATATATTCCATCTATAATTCCTAATGAATTTTAGCCATTTAATGTTCTCTAGTAAGCTGATAGATTGTTAGATTTTTTTAATTGCAACTATATTTTTCATTTAAATTATAACTTAATACCACATTATGCTAATAAACTTACGTTTGTAGAATAAGATTTAACACTACTTCTGTATAGGCTAAAATAATTTAGAAGCTCGTTTCATGTTAGGAAACTTTCCAAACTGACTGTTTGGAGACAAAACATTGAGAGATTGATACATAATCAGATTTCTACTTAAATCTTTGATTTTTCTAACTATCACTTCATGATTACGAAATATGTATAACTACAAATACAGCAATGGTCACACTGCTTAGATAATATAGTACACAGATCTCATACAAATCACAAGTTATGATATGATACCCAAATAACAAAGAAATACTTATGGTGATCACTTGATAGAAGTCCTACTTGGATACAGGTAACATGAAAGAACAAGAAATAGGGCAACAGTAAGACCAAGAAGTAATCAATTACTTTCCTCCAAGAAATGTTAGGTAAATTTGAATATGCTATCATGTTGTTTCTCCAAATTTGTGAGGCACTTTACCATGTGAGTGAACAATGTTTGGCATAAGAGAGCATTCGGTGGTGGAAGACTATATTTGTAATCTGTGTATAAGATATAATAAACTTGTCTTTAAGGAAAAAAAGCAACTTTCATTTCACATTTTGTTGTTTTACAACTAAGATCACATTCTATGAGGTGGTATCACCACACCTCATTTATATTTTGTCAGTCTAGATATGAGCAAACCCCCTCTCTTTGTACAGAACAATGTTATAAGTGAGAAGTTCCCACACCAAGCTATCATTATTAAGTGTGCAGGTTCATCCACGGTTTTAGATGGGTGCATATGACAACTGAGGTTCAAATATTTTCCAAAGCTACATAAATTTTTGGCTATTTATGATCTTTGTTTTCTGCTTGAATCTACTGTGAGATCTGCATGACATCCTTATTCACACTCAAAGTCCAACTTTCCAATAAGCCATGTAATTTTGGAGGTGCTCACATCTTTCCAAATGATCTGTTTGTACATCAGACTCATTAGAGAAAACATAACCTGTATCCTGGAAGTACAGCTTTTAGCTAATCAACATATACATTGCCAAGTAAATCCCTCAGTGCCTGACTCATCAGTCATAATATATTGGCTTTATGGGAACAAAAGGGCTCACTGCAATCTGATTACTATGATCAATTTTGTATAATGCTTTACTGGCAATAATAATGAAAAATTTTAAAATGTTTGAAATTCTGATAACAAAGTAGCCCATTTAAGCACCTGACTTTTATTTGCTGACCTATGGTTATTTCAATTAAAACTTTTTTTCCAATTAAAACTTTAACCAAGTGGAAAGAAAAATTTATTGAAGGGATACTGAATGTCAAATTCATTCCTAAATCCAAATTTCTTACAAAGTCTAATCAATAAAACCACTGGGCAAGAGAAACTGTTCAAGTAGTTCCTAGTAATATAGCACTGAGATTAGATTTTTTATTTGAATTTTCAATTCTTCCATTGGTTGAGACATTTCATGGTGATCTATTGATCCACAGCAAACACTTCTTATTATAAATTGACCAACCAAATGCAGACTCTGTCAGCTCTGAACTGTGTGTTAATAGATCACTTACATTGCATTCTATTTCCACATATACAAGCTTCCAGGACACTCTCAATGAAGCTGAACTGAAAGAGAAGTAAAGGAAAAATTATGTATTTGTAAGGGTGTACTTTTCTACACATGTATGCTTTCTGACTACATTTTGAAAATAACAAAGTAAAATTTTTTTTTTACATTTTATACCATCTGTACATTTCTCTCAGATTAAGAAGCTAGTATATTATGGAATAATAATGCACATTTGTCTGATTTTTGACACTTCAGGGAAAGTCTAGTTTATGCTTTGTTCAATTCCTGTAAGATATTATGATAATTATTGTTACATCAGCTATTGTAGCATTTAAATATGAAAAATATATCCATGCAAAGAACTTCCAAAAAACTGTCTTCTTGGCAAGTCACATAGATACCGTAGTAGAGAAGCAAAAGCTTCTGTTATAGTGATTGTCCAACTTTTTGTTGAGCTTCAAAAAGATACCATGCAATCTATTCAGGGGGAAATGAAGTGAGCAGGGTTTTATTTCCTTCTTCCTAGTTTTCTTTATTTTTTCCTATGAGGGAGAATTTAGATGATTAGATAGCCTGTAGTGGCAGTAAATGTAGCAGCAGAACATCTCTATCACCATGGTTACCCCTGTTGGCTTCATCCTGCTGGTTCTAGAACTAGGACTCCAGTCTGTGCATGGTGAAAGTTAAGAACATTTTCTTTATATGAAGAATTGTAGTTAAATATGCCTCTCTATGCCAATAGTCTTAAAGAACTATGTTTAAATGAAACTTATTCTTTCTTTTTCCAATGCCATTTACATAACTTACAAACTCAATATTCTCCGATAAGGACCATTCTACTCCTTGTAAATGTGTATACCTTGGCTTCAACATTCATTTTAAGTCTAGGAATATTTGAGTATAAACAAAGTAAACCACACAAAATGACTGCTTGATGTCATGGAACAGTTCCTTACAGCGGAAGTAAGTCCATAGTTTGTGTTCTTGTTGAAGCTAAACATAAGATTAATTCCTTTGACTAAACAACCAGTATTTCTGATTTTTGGGATATTTGGGGAAGGTTTCATTACTGCTCTGGAAAAAAGAAGTAGCTACAAGACTTTCAAGTTCTTACAGCAGCTACCGTTTAATTTTATGGAGGCATAAAATTGTCCAGTTATCTTCAGAGAATAAAATAGGTCTTTCTCTTTTTACACAAGAACAGTATTACCGACCAGCACACATTGCAGGTGTTGTGGCAAGAGACACAAAGATAAATTTCATGAAAACATTTTGACAACTTTAAATTGACACAAAACTGTGATTCATTAATCTTGAGGCAGCATATGTTTGGTTAACAGCATAGATACTGAAGACTGAGTGGTTTCCCGAACTTTCCCACAGCAAGGAAACACTGGGTAAGATTTCATCTCTCTGTGTGCCAGTGGCAAAACTGCGAAGTATACTGTTAACGTTAAAATGTATTCAGAGCAGAGCATGTTACGGGTTGATAATAGTTATGTTGTACAAGAAAGAAGATGAAAGGATTCCAGAATTTAATTTGAAACAAATTGTTTCTTATTCTCATCTTGGAGAAGACATAAGTAGAATCAAAAGAGCCAAAAGAAAAAAAAAGTTTAAATGCAAAGCCTGTTTGAATACTTAAGAACAGTTCTTATTTTTATTCTCACAGTAATTTTTGACAGCAAGAATATGTAAAATGTATTAAATATCTAGTACAGATTGAGAGTCCTTTAAAGTTCTTGGGACCAGAAGTGTCTCAGATTTCTTATTTTTGGAAATGTGTGCTAGCGAATAATGAGATATTTTGGGGATGGGACTCAAGTCTAAGCACAAAATTTATTTATGTGGTTTTTATACCTCATACAACTAGGCTGAAGATAATTTTTTACAATATTTTTAAAGTTTTCCGCATCAGACAAAACTTAATGTTGTAGAATTTTCCACTTGTCTCATCATGTCAGCACTTTGAAATTTCAGATATTGAAATACCTTGGATTTAGAGTTCAGGATTAGTGACGCTTAACCTATAGGGATAGTTACTACAGTCTTACCTTGGCACTGGACCACCTCAGAGCTGGCTGAATTTGGTACTTGCCTCATTTTGACATGAGAATTCTGTCCAGGTACTCATTATTCAATACTCAAGGTACAAGCTAGAACTTTTGGTATAGATCGTCTTTGACTCATACCCTTTCCAGTCAAAGCTACCTGTTTGGTACTTTTTGAGCCTTCCTGAAATGACAACGAGTAAGTACCACTGTGCATTCTTTATATATTGTTTTGTTTTAGCCTCACCATAATCCTCTGAGTAGAACTTACTTTTCATTTCTAAAAATAAAAGAGTATGCTAGTAAATGGTAGCGATAAGACAAACTACCACTTTTCTGGGCTGTTTTCAGTAGATTATTTTTAGTTTCAAAGTTGAATGAACTGAACACTAACTTGGAGTGCATTGTAGCTTCTAAAATTGTGTAGAGTTGGAATTGCTGCCTTTTGGACCAGGCTGTCAGACAGTCAAAGAAGAGCCTCAGAAGACCAAAATAACACAAACTGAAGTAGTGCTATAATAAGACATGAAAGTGGCAGTTAATGATTCATAGATCACATGCCAGCAAATCTGTCACTTTAGATATCACTGTCTGCATTACAAAGAAATTTGAGCACCCTTATTCAAATGTAGAGTTTTTAATAAAAAGTTCTGAATCATGTATTAAGAAGGGAGGAAGCAGTCAGTGGAGGTGGTATAATGAAATAATTGGAGGTAAGATGAAAATCCTTCTAATGTTTTAAAGAATATTTCAGAAAGAAGCAATAGAAAAAGAGCTCATCATTCTGGACAAGTTAAAGACAGACTTGAGGGGAAAGAAGATAATCATAGACTAAGAGAATAGCATGGAGGAGGCTATTATCATCTTTGAATAGAAAATAAACAAAGATAGATAAACAAAGAGAATGGAGCTCAGACATTACAAACTTTCCTTAGAAAAACAGAGCAAGAAAAAGGAATGGAGATAGAAGTACAGAGTTTAAAAAGTTATGCAGTTAACTTTCAAAAACACAACAATCATTAAATGCTTAGTTACACTTGTGTTCTTTAACACATTATAATATAGATAATTGAGACCTTATTTTGAAATTTTCACACTCAAGTTTCTAAAGGTTCGCCGTATTGAGATATTCACCTTGGGCTAAAGGGAACTGCCCAAGGTCATGTCATCCAAGCACTGTTAAGTATCAAATGAAAAGACTTTGTACCTTTTTGAGAAAGTCCTATAAGGGTCATTGCAGTTTCAAAGTTTCAAGTGGAATTCTGAAGACTGTTCAATCCAGCATTTTTCATCTGCTTAAAAAGGTCCCCAGGAATACACCCCAACAATGTCCCTGCACTCAAATTTCCACATTAGGGCCTCCCTCTCATACCTGATATAACCTATGATGTGGGAGAAGTCCAAAGAGTCAATTGTTGATCTCTGAATTCAGACAAACCTAAGTTTATCAGTTCTGCACTTGCAATCTGTGTGATCTTGGGCAAATTCCCCATTACAAAATGGGGAAAGCAGTGTGACCCCTACCTACAGGGTTGTATTGAAGACTGAAACACATACTATATATTACAATATAAATGATTAAGAAATAATAATCAAATGGCATTTACAAAGGTAATATTATTTATGCCTCTTTTAATTGCTATGTTTAAAAGAAATAGGTATCCAATTGGTATTGCTCTTGTAGAAAAACAACTCCGATTATCCACTGGCATGTTCAAAGTGTAAATGAAGCGGACAGAATTTGCTTCCAATGGAATTTCACAACTTTCTGACATCATTTTATGGGTGAAAAGTTAGCAACAATTAACAAATTGAATAACTGCTGTGATGACTTTATATTCTCCTTCGAAGGATTTTGTTACAATTTTCTAAGAGGTCATTTTTGCAGCAGTCCACATTCTTTTCAATTAGTGTAAGGCCTTTTAAAACGTAAAGCACAGGCTGAGACACTGAAAGCTAAGATCAGAAAATAAGTGTGAAGATTAAACAATTGGAAAGATTTTTATATCCTAAGTAATACTAATCCATAAAACATATTTACACAAGCCAAAGAATAATGAAATTTCTGATAGTTTAAGAACATTCAAATCAATTTTTACCTATGTGAATATCCTTCATATTAGTTTCCCTGCTACCAAGATGTTGATGAAACTTGGAGTCAAGCCAAGTGGTACTTAATTCCTGCTTCAATGGATTTATTTCAAAAATCTCTTTAGTCAGTTCTAGACCTTCAGGGACCAGAATATAAGAAGTGGGCCCTAGCAGTGAAAGAAACGTCATCACACAAAAGGGTTACCTAATAAATATCCTCTGTAATGAAATTGTTCCTGGGCTATGCAACTAGGCTCATGCTTACCATGCCACCAAAAAAAGAAATTATGTGAAAGCATCAAATAAAGATAGCCTTTTAGGAATTGTGCTTTCTATTTTAGAGAATACATTCCATTAAATGAGTTTTTGAACACTGTTTTCACCAAATAATTATAATTGGAGATAACAGAGATTCAAGCAAGCATAGGTTATGTAATCCTAATTTATACTCCTTTGTTCCGCAAATAAGAAATTTAGAGCTTTGTCAGGATCTAATAATGCAGACCTATTTGTTCATTGTATAATTTGGGGTATGTCACTAGACCATAGGAAAATAAAACAATGCATGATTCTAATCTTCTAAAACCTAATGTAATTTTGCATATACTCAAGGTAAATTGATTTAAGGGCAACATGTTATATGGCATTAAATATGGAGAACAAGAAAGCAAAGTGAAGTACAAAAGTCACAAATATAAGACTTAAATGCTAAGGTTCAAAGAATTCCAAGAAATATAGGATACATTTTCTTACACACCTGAAGTTTCTAACTTCTACATACTTGCTTGTATCTTTGTTTTTCAAATAGATTTGCGTCTGAAGCAATGAAACACTATGAATTTTCCTGAAAGGAAAATTTTCTTGCAAGAAGAAGAAACTCTGACCATAAGTAAAATGGCTCAACAATTTCGGAGCACTGACTTGGTTAAAATCAGCTTTCTCAGACAAAATTGTGTAAGCCTTTGGAAGGCTGGTAAATCTGTATATCACTTTATCTGGCTTGACTTGATGGCATGGTTGTTTGTACTAAGTCATTTTTAATCAACATGGAATAGTTCTTCATTTTGTATGTTTTTTACTAAACATGTATACATTTATCTTCCTTTATTCAGAGAATGAGACAAATCTTTCTAGATACATGCCCAGAATTACAGGTGCAACACAAAATGGAAGTGCAGAGACAGAATTTACACGATAGCAATCAAACTGAAATTACTCCCAAACTATTTACTCTTCACATGAATTTTTGCCCCAACTTCCAGAGGAAGGTAATAAACCAAGAAAAGGAAATTATTTCTTTTAGAATACTGTATAAAACTCCAAAAGGACCATATACTAATTGTGACCTTATCTATTTAATTTATTAAAAATAACTTTGTTCTTTACCTCACTCTATGTCAGAAAAAAAATCAAAGGCAATGACAGATTTTAATTCCATTGGAAACATGAAGTTGCATAGCAAATTATGTCACAGGAGAAAAATTGTGACTGCTTAATCAAAAGCTCAGGCTCTGCCATATGCTTGTAGACTTGTAGATTTTTTTAAATTTACTTTTTCAAAATTTATTTTGTATTCATCAGTACAGCTAGTCATTTTGCTTCAAGAATAACTAAAACAGAAATAGAAACCTTCCAGAAATTCTTTCTCTAGAGGTTTTCACAGCCATGAAGAGGAGAGTAAGACCACTTGTGCTTGTGTGTGCAAACAGTATCACAAACTTTGTGTACTTTTTGTCCTAAAAATATATTTTGACCTTTTTAAAGAAGCCCACCATTATTGTCAGAGTATTTTTTTTCCTCATTTTTTCCCTAAGACTTTGAGCCTCTAATTCTTTTTACATTAATAAGCAAAGTTAATATAAGTTAACTAAATTAGCTCCTATAATGAAATAAACATTTGTCTCATATTGATTTATTTTGTCAGTTTAATTTTCAGGTCTTGAAATATTATTTCAAGTGTCAGCTATATGGATATAAAGAAGCATTACCATTGCTAAAAGCAAAAGTCATTAAGAGGATTTATATATTATGATATTCTTCAGTAAAGACAATACAAATAATCAAGACTACATACAAAAGAAAACCTGCTTATCCACTTCTGGATCCTTTACACATGGAAAACTTTGCCAATATTGGCCAAATTTGAGGAACTTATGCTTATTGATTAACTTTCTGACATGTATATAGAAAAAAATACTAAGTTAAAACTTTCTATTGTTGTTTTATATGTTTGACATATTTATTACAAATATATTATTTTACATAATATGTAGGAATTTCAGAAACTAACATTCTAGAATTTAAATTGGAATTATTTCATAATGCATATGTACACATATAATCTTAAACTCACATTTCAAAAGTAAAATTATCTCTTAAACAGAATGGTATTTTAAATCATAAAGCATTTATTGTTTTAATTATTTAACATCATTAACTTTATTGCACCCACAGCATGATGATTCCAGACAAAGCGCTAGATAATTGCATGCTAAAATTTTGACCTTTATTTTCATGGAACAATAATCAAATTATTTAAGAATTAACCTTCCAGAAAGAGTAATTTATTTTCAAAACTTCTTCTCAGAGGCTAACTTTGCCATCTCAAGAAAATATATAGCTAGAAATAGAGGAGAAGAAAAGGCTGAGATTGACGGCTGGTTTGAGGCTTCTGAAAGACAAGAAATTCCCTAAAGAAGCTCAGTGTTCCAGGTCCAGGTGGCAGATTGGAATGCCCCAACATAGCACTGCTTCTATTTTTCCAAAGTTCAGTTTGCGTTCACTTTTCCATAATATCCCAGATGCACAAAGAAAGAATAAACAGATCGGTTCTGTGATTCCTATTTTCTGCAAGCATTGGAGAAGGAATGTGTTATGGTTGTGTCCGGATGTCTCCCCAGAGCCTCACGTGGTCATGAGGATATGGCTTTTCAAAGGCAACCAAGTCTAGAGTCTGTGACTGTTTCATGGTCTGATGCTGGGGATTAAGGGTGTGAGTGCTACACACGCCCTAAAACAGGTAGTCTGCATACAATATAAGGGACAGAAAGAGGCTTGCTCTCCCTGCCTCTCTTGTTGCTTTTGGTATCTTCCACCTTCAGCAATGGCCCCCCTGCCATGCCACCCTGTCTTATAGCCAGCTGATCATGGACAGAAAATTCTACAAACTGTGAGCAAAGTAAACCATTCCCGTTTAACTTCGGGTGTCGATTATTTTTGTCTAAGCAAGGTGAGAAAAGTAACTAAGAGAGAATGTAAGGTCCAGTGATGGGATACTTCAGGAATTTAGGGGGTAAGAATTAAAGTAAGTATATCTATTCTAGACAAATGTTACTAACATGATAATTATAACTGAGCACGGGCAATGTTTTGTTACACTGTTGAACTCAAAGATGATTTGCAAGCAGATAGCTGAGGTACAAACTATCTCATTGGGATTTACAGTTAATTATCTGAAGAATGTAAATGAATCTATAAAAGGGGAAAGATAAATCAGGATTAGTGTCTACTAAAATCACTAAGATGGATGACTTGGTCATTAAATTCAAACCTTCTGATTTCAATGAAAATATTTCACATTTTTAGCAACATAGTTATAAATCAGTCTTTTAAGTAACATATTGATGCTTTTTTACTAATTTGCAATTCAAATTTCAGTAAACTTCATATGAAATTTGTATTTGCACTAATAAAATTTCATAAAGGATATGTCATTATTTTTATTCACATAAATTTTTATATTCAATGCAGGTTACTAAACAAAACTATGTTGATGAGGTAAATATATACAGAACCATTACTGCCAACTCTTACTTTTTTAGTTTGTTAAGAATTTTTGAATCTGTATAGGCATCATTTCTATGAAAATCTTATGGGATCATGTATGTACATTTATCATCCCAGCATCACAGATGTTTTACATTTCTTTCCTTAATTCTAAGCAAATGTTAAAACGATATTGTTTCATTGTCCTGATTTGTTAGAACTACTAGCTGAATTCAGTAGACATTTTGATTTTAAAAGATAAATGAGCATAAAAAATAATTTCTTATGCTTCCCAAGTATCAGAGCTCTCCAGACATGCCCATTCATAAACTTAAGAGACATAACACTTAAAGACCTGTGGTGGATTAACTAATGGTCAACTTGTAACACCCAGCTGAACTGTATCAGTGTGGTTGGTTGTGGTGTGGATGGCCCACCTGAAGAGTGTTGCCAATAACATAAAAAGAGAACTAGAGGGGAAGATGGTGTGCTGTTGATTCTCCCTAAAAAGCTTGTCATGTTGACTTTCCTAATATGGACTCAGCTGTTCTCATCATGGGAGGAGCTCAGATCCTCACTGTTACCAAGGATGGCTGTGGTTCTCTTCACGGGAGTCCTTATTTTGAGTGTGGCTTCCTGGCTCCAGTGCCCAACTCTCAGCCTGGTGACCCAGATCCTTCATCCTGCTGGCACAGAGTTTCTTTCTTCTACCACTGACCTTTGGGCTTGCCCAGTGCAGATCCTTGATGCAGACTTGCATGAGACATTGTTGTGGGCTCTAGGCCTCCAGTTTGGACTCGTGAAAGACATTGTGATGGACTCTAGGTCTTCAATTGGACTTGTGCAGGACATTGCCATGGGATCCAGGCTCTCCGCTGGATTCTTTAGATCTCTAGTGTGTGGTCAGATCTCCTGCACTCTTTTGCATTTGACTGTTTGGGTGCATATTATAAAATAATCCTATAAATTACATGTCCTTTCCAAACTCTATCACAAGTGGACTTATAGTATGTAAGACATAAGAAAGAATAAAGAAGGAAGAGAGAAGACAAAGAAGGAGGAGAAGAGGAAAGACAAGAAGAGGAAGAGGAGGAGGTAGGCTGGAAGGGGAGAAGCAGTGTTAGAAGAAGGAAGAAAAGACATAAAAGAAGTATAGGAGGGAAACATACAAAGTGGAAGAAGACTGTGCTCAGAAGGAAAGGATTCAAGTTTTATTTGTGAAGTCTGCTGAAATAATTTGATCATGATGATTTCTTTATAATACACTGCAATATCAAGAAAAGGAACAAATTCATTCGATAGAAAGCCAATTGCAGTAACTGAGTATGATATTCTTTTACTAAAGGGTTAAATTCTACTCCCTCTGTCAACAATCATTACAAAAAATACCAGGATTTCTCCACACATTACAGAATGGAGACAGCTGTCATGAAGTTCAGCCATCCTCATTAGTCCACATTTCATGACTTTTGAATATCCCAAGAACTTTGATAATATTGACTGACATCCAATCACAATCAGCTTCTTCCTTCCGGCCTTTGTTGACATGCAGAGACTTGACTGCATGTCTAGCTTCTGCCAGACGCCACTGCCTTCATGAGGGCCCCAGTCCTTTCTGCCTAGCTTGTCACGCTGCCTTCTATGCTGCATGAAAATATTTACAATAGACATGTTTCAGATACGTTTATCTCCTGCTAGGAGTTTCTCTGAGTAATAAGGAAATTGATACTGATGACATCACTCAAGAATGAAGACCAACCACATCAAGCATTTAACACTGAATAAGGGAGCTGTAGATATGATCTTCATATGTATTGGAATTTCTAACTTCTTCTCAACTTCAAGTATTCCAGCCTATTGTTCTCATGAGTGTCTATTTTCAGTTGGAAAAAATGTGATGACTTTTCATATCCTACTGACTTCTAAACCAACTGAATAATGATATGAAAGTGAAAAGTACCACAAGAAGAGATAAAATAAAACAGAACAGACTACCTGACAAAAGAAGGGAAATATGAATTACTACACATAAGAAATTCATTGTTTATTATACTTTTTTCTCTGATTTTGGCTTTAAGTGTGCTGCTATTTAAGGTAAAATTGAGCTGCTAACTGAAGTAAAAGCTGATGGCTTACACCAAAGAAGTTTCATCTTATTAAATTTAATATAAGGAGATTTGTTGGTTCCTCACAGGTGAAAAATAAAAAGGTATTCCAATATCACTTTGAGAAGAAGAGAATTGTTATTTAAAATGTAGAATGGTAAAGGCATTTTAAAATATAAATGGTAAAGGCATAATATTCTTTGCAGGTATTTCCACAGGTAGAAATTGTGACTATTTAGCTGACATTTTTTTTCTTCCTGAAGATCTAATTTAATACCTAGACAAAATGTTTTTACTTCAATATAGAGAAATGGATAGGTAAAATGTCCATTAAAGCATCTCTCAAATATTGGACTTTAAATATGAAACATTTCCTTTTGACCAAAGATTGCCTGCATTCAATTCATGATTGAATTCTTAAACGTGCCCCTTTTGCAGAGAGTCTATCCAGTGTATAAAATGAGAGGTATATGCTTCAGACATGAAAGGGAAGCTGAATTTGTTATCATGCTATGACAGTTTAAGTGTCATTTATATTCTCACCCACATGCATTGTTATGGATGTACCTTACACAATACTTGGAAAATAAATGCTAGCTAAATCTCAAGATGAGACACCTCAACACACTTATCATTGGTCTATGGGCCTAGGAGAAGATTCAGATAAATTCAAATAGAATATTTTTGGTAATGTATTCTTAGTTTTCCAAAGAGAGAAAGCACACCCAGCAGATTCCCCATCATTTTCTGAATCCATGTTATTACTGCATTGTATAAGATGCTTTTGTATAGCAGAATAAGCCATGGATGGAACCACAGCTGACACTGAGGGTCTGAACTCAGTTCGCCTGGTTGATTAAGTCATCTGTGCCCTGTAACAGATAATACTTTAACCTTATGAGGATATGGAATTTGGCAGAAGTCCCTTGCCATTTTTTCAACACAAAGCCAATCACAACATGTCACTTTAAGATGATCACTGTTATTTACCAAGTAATTATGGCCAAGGACATAAATACCAAATTTTTAAATAGAATCTATATAGGTATCATTGCTATGAAAATCTTATGGGATTTTCACTGTTTTTAAATTTGAATTTTTCAGTACTATATCCTTGTATCATGGATACATCCTTGAATACATGTACCTGCATGAAAGTTTCTTTATCAATCTGGGAATGATTTGTGTATCAGATCATATGTGAATTAAATGTAATTTTCTTGGATGGATCTTTCACTTATTTTTCTCATTATTTTTCATTCTCTCAGTGCAAAATCCACTGTAGGGGCTGAGTATGATGGTGCATGCCTGTAATTCCAGAACACAGAAGGCTGAAACAGGAGGATCTCACCACGAGTTCAAGACCAGCCTGGGCTACATGGTGAGTTCAAGGTCACCATGAACTACACAGAAAGACCACCTCTCAAAAAAAAAATCCATGATAGTGCTTTTAGGTATCCATCTCAGGTATAGTAATGGTTGCATGAATTCCTTCACCATTTTACATTTATTTTCGCTAATTGCCTTGATGGATCCTTTATCATCTAATCTTCATTGCCCATTTAATCTTAATTAAACTGCTGAAGACACTCTCACTTTATTCACTTACAATTACTGTAACTTTCCTAAAGATTAATTATGGGGTCAGTTAAAAACTCTTTTGGTCATCTTTGGATTATGTCCATGAGTTCTAAAAGTTTCTATTTTACTATTTTTTACATAGCAATAAATATTGGACAGAATTCAATATCTAGAAAGTTATTCATATTGCACTTTGGGAGGGTTTTGATTTGGCCCTGGTAACCCAATTGCACATTCTTCCATTTGTCTCTTTAGTGCCATTAGTAAGATCACGAGCCACAACCAATGAAATGCAGCATAACTTTATTTTAGTAGCTTGGTGCTATTCACAAGAAATTTGAATTTAATTATATTTATCAAGTAAGTCATAGAGACATTTAAATCTTTTCAGATATTACATCAAAAGTACTGAATAAATTTATGTTACAAATGTGACTTATGTAATATTATAAAATTAAAATGGTATCTCTGACATTCTTTCTTCTCACATTAAGCCCATTTTAGACATCATTAAAAATAGCTTTGATCCTGAGAGAAACGTTTTATGGAAATTCATTGGCAAGTTACCCATAACAATCCTACCTCACTTTTTTAAAAACTTTTTTTTCTGTTATTTATCCTTTTTTTTAAACTTTACCATTACAGTGATTCCATCAGTGATTACCTTGACCAATCACTAAGGTGGTTTCATATTGTATTTTTTTATGGACTCCGCTTCTACAATGTTCCAGATGAGCTCCACACTGATTATGACACAGTAAAAATAAAGTATATCAATTTCTTGAAAATTTATCATTGAAATTGAATTATACTTATTATCAGAATGGTGGTAATAGAATTTGGCACCTGTGACTTCTGAGTTTTACACTTCTACATATTGAGAAAAAATATTTACTTTGTGATAAGGATTATGTATGCTCCTAATGAAGTTAAACTTATATTAACAGATTATAAAAGTTAAAATGCTTAAAGTTTGTAAGTTTTAAAATAATATAAAACCACTCTCTATAAAAATTCTCAATTTGTTCATAAGTGACTTCCAGCAAACTATAAAAACATTTTCCCATTCATTTCCAAAGAGAGAAATTGTTTGCCCTTCTCATATAACTGGATCAGTAGGAACTGTCCCTTTCAACGTCCTGCAAGGTTTACAGTAAAACTGACTCTTCATGGTCTATAAAGTAAAATTGGCACATTCATTCTCTGTGAAGAGTTTGGCACTCCACATTTTCAATTACTTACTTGTAATAGAGAGGAAAGAAAAGGCAATTAGTATCATTATTTCACTTTAGCTGTTGAAATCATGAAGCATTTTTTTCCAAAGGAGCCCTGATCTCTAGACTACACACCAGCTAATCAATGTATGAGGAGAGAAGTAAATGTAAAGTGCTGACACTGCAGAATTGAGCATCCAACAGAGTCCACATAATTTTAGAACATGGATGTAATTTAAAAATTAGCGGCCTGAAAAAACTTTCTACTCCACAACAACCGAAATATCCTAATAATGTTTTTCAAACATTTCTAAATGCACTGTGTGCTTGAAAGAAATAGAGGAAAACATTAAAACCCAAAACATGAATTGCAATGAGTGTATTGCACAGTGAGAAAGCACAGAATCTAGCATTCACTTCAGAAATATCTGCCAAAATGTGGTAATTTGGGGCCTCCTGTCTGATGACATACCAGGCACGAAGGAAGGATTCATCACACAAAGCTCATCCAAGGCAGAAGTTCTGTAAGTATGCCTCTGGAAACAGGGTAACCCAGTGAATTTCAGTCTTGTTGCAGGAATGGTACTGAAATATCACACACTGATATAACCATGCCAATTGCTAAGGTCAACATCTAGCTAAATTGGTCACTAACTGTGCCATATCATTTGTTAAATACTTTTATTCACATTCCTTTTTTTTACTGCAAAGATGAACACTAAAAAATTGACAGTAACAAAATGTGAAGAAAAAATACTGTTTTCTTAATACTTACACTGAATGAAGACAAAATAAATCATTAAATATTCATGAATAGCAATAATTCCCACTAAATGTTCCTAAGTTATTAGTAATTCTAAAAGCATATTCTTTCTAAAGAAATATATTTTCAAACAAGTGTTGCAGGTAAAGTTCCAAATAACATTTATGCACAATTGGAAGTGAACAAACCAGCTAGAACAAGACAGCACTAAAGCAAAAGACATTACAGAGAGCAGAACATATGTATGAATATTAAATACTAGGAAAATCAAACATTGAGTATATATATGGGTGTGTGTGTTCGTATGTATGATTAATGGATATAAATCAAAAGTAGACTGTGAAATATGAATAAATAATGAAAGATTACCCAAGATTATTTAGCACAAAATCAATGATGTTTACTCATTATAAAGTAAAATAATTAAAAACAATAATTAAGAGAGCAGTTTAAAAAGCAGATTTGTCATAGTTGAAGAATTAGCTAATCATAAGTTAGAGCTAAAGGAAATACCCAGACTATATCTCAGCGAAATAATAATAGAGAAATTTATAGAAGATAGGTAACGGGACCAGAAGACAGAGAACTTGCTACATTCATTGAAGGGAAATAAAGACAAAATGAGTATGAAGCACATGCTGAAATAATGTTGAAGGATTATTTTCAAATAATGGAAGATATAATTCTTCAAATTCAAGAAGCTTAAATAAACACACCAGGACATGTCAAAGTGAAACTGAAAACACACTGTGCACACACATACACACACTCAAACACACACCACAGAAAATGCCTAAATGTATCCCAAGAACAATGTTACCTACAAAGGAACAACAACTGGTCAGACAGGTTTATCTTGAGCAACAACAGCAAAATCCTGAAACCGTTAAATAATAAGTGTATAGAACTAAAAGACAAAAAGGCATGAGCTTAGAGCTGTTCATCCAGAAACAACAGTGTTAAAAACGACAAAAGAGAGAAAATAAGCTAATTCTATAGATGCAAAAATGGAATTTCTGAGTGCTATGCTACAATTACACAGTTTCATTAAAATCAGTTTAGAAACACGGAAGGTGAAAAAGGAAGTGACCATGTTTAAATATGCTAGTTTTCTTTCAAAAAAGTAGATATTAATATCTTACTTTAAAGACTGAGTGAAGGTACTAGATAACAGTTATTAAATTCTAACAATAGATAAGGTATTCTAAAAATTCATGAATCATTTGGATAGCAAAATTTGGATCTCCTAAATTTGCACCTCTTTTTGTATGTGTAGATAAAATTCTAACAGGAATATCGATGAACAACCAGAAGTATATAACATAATTCTAATCAATCCCAAATACATTACAAATAAACTGAAAAAATATATCAGTAATTTTAATAAATGTAAATGAACTGAACTTTTCAATTAAAAGACAAACACTATTAAATAGGTAAAAGCCAAAAATCAGGAAAATACATATACTGCATAAGAGTATTCTAAATAATAAAAACTCAAAGCACTGAGGGAACAGTAAAAACCAGCAAAAAAAAAATCCATAGATAGCTGATTTTCAGTATAGTATCAGACAAATAAATAATCTAAAGCAAAAATACATTACTGGAATAGAGAAGATCACTTCCATGTGATTAAAGAGTCAGTTTAGTAGGAGAATTATGACAACTCAAATCTTTAGTGTACCTAAGCTTAATACATGTTACTGGGAAATTGGGGTAACTTTTAGAGAAAAATTAGCAAATTTGCTTATTTTCGTTCTATAACACAATTGATAGATGAGACAGGAAAGTAATTGATAAGCCTATAGGATGTTTGAACAACATAAATACAAAGCATGCCTTAATTGACAAATATAAAATGCTGAACTTACTTGTTACAGGGTACATATAATTTCTACTTCACATGGATAAAAATAGACCATAATCTGAGACAAATAAACTTCCAAAGATTGAGCCACATGTATCATATTTTTTGTCCTTAAAGCAATTGAGTTAGAAATAATGTATTACAAATTAAAGAAAAAAATTTTAAATATCTTGGGCTTCAAAAAATAAATCAAGACAAAAATAAAACAATGTTAATGACAATAAATATAAAAATTATAGGACACACCAAATTTTATTTACTGTCAAACATACAACTCTAAAGAAAAAGTAAGTTCTGAAAATTATAAATGTAAGTTTTTAAATTCAAAACTTAGAAAATACTCTATAAGACAGAGATTAATAAGAAAAAAAATAATATTAAAATATAGCTAAAAGTTGATTATCTAAACACACTAATAACTCATTGGCAAAATTATTTAACACAAAAGGAGAAGCAGCAAAATTTAGCTGTATTAGCCAGCGAGGTGGTACTTGCCTATAATCCCAGCATTTTGGGAAACTGAGTCAGGAAGGAAATAAATTTAAGCCCAATCTGGGCAGTTTAGAGAGACCCTGTCTTAAAATTTAAAATACAAAAGAGGGCTGGGGATGTACTTCAAGGTGAACATCCTTAGTTCAATCTCCAGTCCAAAAGTAAATCAGCCAGTAGTAAGATAAAAAATACACCTGAAATATAGATATTACAGGCAATAAACAGATAATGAACTGTGGTTTTAGGATTGCAAAACATTAATGACAATTTAGGCAATTTATAGTAAATACAATTTTCATACACTGAAAAATGAAAGTATTTACAGACTTGAGTGATATTTTTTCTTTAGTTAAATATATGTCTACAAGGAAAACCATAAATTTAAGGTTTTCCAAGTGAGGCTTAGCGAACATTCCAGATACAAATAATTCCAACCTCCTACTAATTCATCAATAAGAAATAAAATTTAGAAGTCTCCACAAAAGTGCTATAATTTATTTAATAAAGTTATCACTTTGTTACATAAAGAAGAAAATTGTGACAGAAAAGAATAACCAAACTCATAAGTATATCCATTTATGTGTGAATATAGATGAATGAATAGTGTAATTTCATTTTCATTATAAAGATCTTTTTTATCACAATAGAAAACAACATTGGATTATCTTGTAGTCTTAGGAAATTTATCTCATATTTTCTTAATCTAAGGCATTTCTTGTCATCTGTATATTTTTCCTAAGTTTTATTTTTAAATATCATGTAACAAATCCATACATAAATGCAGGCTTTAATGAATTAAAGTACATAATGTATAGTCAGAAATATAAAGCATAAAATTAAGTTTTTTAAAAAAATTTGTAATGAATCACTGATGGAGATAATATATTTGAATAGAAGTGTAAGAGTTACTTGCAGCAATTGAAAGTAAGTGTTCTTGACTTTAGTACATACATTGATTTCAACTAAAGAAGTGTTGGATGTAGAATTACTTGATAAACACTGGAAATTTAGCTCCATAATTCTTACACATTAAGGAAAACAGAAATATATTAACAATGTATGTTTTATTTTTTAAATATTTCTTCGGGATTAATCACTGTTTTACATTAGCTTGTATAGTCTCTGCACATAGAAACATGGTAGATTCATCAAATTCAATAGCATATCTAAAATTGAAAATAATTTTAGATAGCATAAAAATGCTAATTAGAAAATATGCGTCCAAAAATGAACATATTGGCAAGTCATTAAGTACTATTTGCATATGTAAAAATACCTGTATATATTGTCAGCACAATATATCAAGAACCAAGAACCGAGCTGCAAAATTACTGAAAATAAATATATTTTGGCACTTATCCTGAAATGTAATTCTCTTCGAACGTTTGTCAATAGTAAATACGTTTTTTGTATATTCATTGGAAATGGTAATAGAAGAGCAACTGTTGTTTTCTTTTTTCTAATTTCATATATCTAAATTAAATTTTACTTTATTAATGTTATAGAGGAATGATTAAAAGCAGATATAAAGCACAAAAATTCGACAAATTTCTGACAATTATTTTTTGTTTCTTTCAAATTAACAACACATAATTAATACCTAACAGTTGTAAATGGTAACATTTATCTCACTTTTACTATGCTGTAAACTAATTTCCTTTTGTTAATACCGGCTTTGTTAGAAAAAAACGAACCAAAACAGGAATGGCAAATACCTGGACATTGCACTGCGACTCCTCCCAGCTGTGCTGAGAGCAGACTCCACTAATTCACTGTTACATTCTTTCCCACGGAGCTCGGCACTGCTCTGTTGCCTCCCAGTCAGGGTCTGGGTCCTGGGTGAGGACTAAAGCAAGCAAGCTCTTCCCTAGAACCCTGGAGTCTCAGCCGCGCCTCACACAGGCAACTCATTAAACAGCTCTGGGGTCTTTCCAAGGACTTCAAGCCTTTCCAGGATTCCTGATGTTTTCTTGTCGACCTTGCATGCTCTTTCCTATTTCAGAGCAGACTCCAGTGAACACTAAAGACAGCCATGGCATTTGGGGAGTTAGGCCTATCTTTGTAGAGTAACACCAGCTGAAATTTCTTAGCTAATGCCACTGTCCTCCCAATTTTTCCTATGAAGATAGGAGACGAGTAAAAAATTAAACTCTAGTTGAAAATGCTAAGTACCTACCTTACTGTCAAATCTTCTTTCAAACATGGCTATTATTGACTGACATGAGCATATGCTTTTTGAAAGCAATAGTTCCTAAGTTTTTGAATATCATAAGTTACACACAAACATACCGCATAGTACACACACATACACACACACACACACACGTATACTCCCTAAAACAAATTTAGAGAATAGGATAAAGAAGACAATGTTCTGCCATAAAAGGATAAATCAAACCTAATAGAGCAATAAATATTATCACAATGGATTTGTGAAATGAATGATACTTTAATAATAAAAAGAATGACATCATCTGAGGACACTGGACAGCTTGCACATTAAATTACCCCATATAAATATCCATTTTGCTAGAAGCTGGTGAAATTTCATCACTGGTCCACAGACAGATATATTGGCATGAAAACATAGGAACTTTCAGATCAGAACACTGCCAGTGATATTTGCTCAAGGGAAGCCACTTTTGAGACTTGCATTCATATTTGTTACTTTCTAGATTTCTCCTCTCTCTAGCCTTCAACCTACTTTAGCACAATTTTTAAAATTTAGACCACATTGATTTTCACTCAAGTTGTCATCACATCCATATCTGCCGAGTTCAGTGGGATACTTACCACTGGGTTAAAGCTTTCACTGAAACATTTACAGTGCTTAGAAATGACTGCAGTAGACAATCAACAGAATTACTTCAATTAGGTAATTGTTTGCAAGGTATATCTGGGTTTACACAGGCTATATTAAAAGCTATTCTTAAATCACTGGGAAAAAATGTGTTCTTGGAAGTCATTTCTCTTTGAAATTAATGACAATCAAAAATCAAGAGTACAGCAACCCAAATGTTAAAATTCATATTATTCATGGCAAAGTACCCAGAGATATCCTGAGATTTCATAAAAAGTGGACACAGCAGCATAGAGCTATGGCACTGGTAATATAGCATCTCCCTAGACTGCTTATCATATTGCTGAATGCAACATGTATACCATAAAATAGCTATTAAAGGGCATCAAATTTGAGAGACAACCATCTAAATAGATTTGCTTAGATAATAAGCTTATTTCTTTATTACATGCTGTAGTTACACTCTCAAAATAATACCAATAAGCGGGGTAAAGAATGTTCATCTTAAAGTCATTAGAAAGTTTCAGATATTTCCTTTAGAGAGGAAGTAAGTACTTGAGAAAATTGAGAAGCCAGGCATGCTGGCGCGCACCTGTAATCCCAGCACTTGGGAGGCTGAGGCAGGAGGATAGTTGCAAATTGGAGACTAGCATGGGCTACAAAGTGAGCTCAAGGCCAGCCTGAACTGCATAGTGAAACAAAATCAATCAATCAATCAATCAATCAATAAATAAATATCAAAAATTTGCCCGGCAAACAGAAAGTCCTGAGCTTGATCCTCAGTACGAAAAGAAAAAAAGAAAAAAAATTGAATCAAATTAGGAATGAGGCAAAGATTTAACCTATTAGTAACAGGCTAAAATGTTACAAGTAAGTCATAGAAATAGTCTGCTACCCATTATGGGTCAGGTTTTTTTTTTAATAAAACAAAAAGGAAAGATTAGCATGTCTGACAACAAATGTGTGTATTCTGCAGTCCTTCTTCTGTGGGGTATACGTTCTGGTCCAGACCTCCACGTGGATGTCTGAAACTGCAGATAGTACTCAACTATATGTATACTTATGAGAAAGTGTAATTTAAAATTAGACACAGTAAGAGAGTAACAATAACAGCACAATAAAACAATAAGTAT
>RJWT010013051.1:0-22020 GCA_004365215.1 Cuniculus paca | reverse complement strand
ATTTAAGCTTTCCAGATGTATTATTCAGCTAAATAAAACTTTCTAGATATCTGAAGATATTACATTATTTTTCTATACCTTAAATTTCTATAAATTTCTTGGGAATAGATGTAATTAATATTTCTTTTATATTCCAAAATACTGTTTTCCATATGAAAGGTATGTTTTCAATGAATGCGTAGGATTAATAAGTAAATAAAAATGAGGAATAGATTTATGGAGTTTTAGACTCTTAATACATGGGTGTTTTGACCTTAAGTCTTTCCATTCTGTTTATAAATGGCTTTGAATCACATATCTGCCAACCCATAAAAGCAAGCATTGAGCTCCCAATGGGTTATGATAATTAGCTGAAACTTGATTATTTTTTTTCCTAGTCACTCTTTTGTTAATGACACTCATTTTCAGACATTCTTTGGATAGGTGTGGCCAAAACACTTTTCTTCAGGTGATCCCCAGAAATGGAACCTTTTGAGACTGTAAACTGATTACATCATTCAACCTACTAATTTTACATAGGAAGGAAGAGTGTTTGACTTCGGTAAACTCCATTCAAGCATTTTAGCCCCAATGGGCTAGTGATACTGATTTTAAAAGATGAATCATAAAGAACCTACAACCTACAACTGTAGACTTTTCTTCACCTTCTGCATTCGTCCAGATCCAGGGATAGTGTTAGATACGAAGTAGTGAAAAATTGTCTTTCTCAGCATTGTAATGTCTTGATATAATCACTTAGGGAATTTAATGGATAGACCTAAGTTACCCTACCATCTTTTCTCAGTAGATGATATATCAAGCTTTATGATATCCCCATTCGGGGGGACATTTTTTTTGTTTTTTGTTTTGTTTTTGACATACAATAGAAACACAGCAGTTGAAGTTTTCTTCTGAGTAGGTGGTAATGATTTGTGTAAACAGACATTGGATCTGCTCTGGTGATTTCGTATACTGTATGTCACTCCACAGTCTTTGTACATTACTGAATTTGGTTTGGGTCACAGATTGAATTAGAAGTGTAGTTACATTAAATTAAACTATCTTTAAAAAAGAGTGTTGTGTTATTTGTACCAGAGAATTAAGTGTTGCTCAGACCAGTGGAGCAAATAATCACACAGCAACTTCTTCCAAGCATGGTATTAATTTTTCCCCAATCCTGCCATCAAATTTTAATATGGATTCCTCTTACCTTTATGTTGCACATTGATGAGCTGTAAATGTTATTTTAAAATACTTAGCATACTTTATAGTGCTATTGTATTCTATTAGAATAGAAACAAAAGCCTCCAATACATTATAAATTCAATTAAATGTTATACTACTATTGGCTACATTTTTGTGAATTATGTTTTACATATTTAGTCTCCTCTCATTCTGTTGTGGGATAATTCTAAAAACAATAACAGTGCCTTTATGATTTTTCAGTACAAACTTCAGTACATGAACTTGTAACAAAAATTGGATTTTTATGCAACTTTATTGTCACACCATCTTTCATGGAGTAAAATTGAAATTCCTTCCTCAAATGGTGGAAATATAGTGTTTATAATGGAAAATTTGGAACATCCTTTTAAATAAATACAACATAGTATACTAATCTCTTGCCATTTGTCAACAGTTAAAATGCATATTTTATAAAGATTTTATAGAGTGTCATTTCAAGGGGGTAAAAATCTGCTTTTTAAATACACAATTTCATAGTATATAAAACATATGGACCATGTGGTTCAGTAAGCTTTCTGTCACTATGACAAAATACTTGAGAAAAGTCACATAACAGAGGAAATGTTTATTGTGGCTTAGTTTCAGAGATTTCCATGTATGTTCAGCCAGCTTCATTGCATTTTGGCCTGAAGTGAGGCAAAAATATCATAACTGAAGGATGTGGCCGAGGAGAGCTGCTCTACTCATAGCAGCCAGGAAGCAGAGAGTGGGAAAGTGTCTACAGCCTGGCTCTCCTTCTTCTGCCCCTTTCCGTCTGTGCCCCTAGTATATTGCACCAAGAGACTCATATTCAGAGAGAGGTCTTCTCTCAGTTTTCTGACCTGCATGCCCATCCTCTCTGGAACATCCTTATGATACACCCAGACAGACCTATAAATATGTTTTATTAATCTCCTAGGCCTCTATTCATCCAATCAGTATTAACCATCACAGTGGTTTCTTTTTCCCAAAAAACTGATTTCTCAAATTATCTTATCTCCATTTCACACTCCAACTGCTTTGTAGGCTGAGTTTATAAAAGAAATATAAATGTTTTTAAAAAGCATCTTAAACACATATTAACACAAGGCAAAAGGCAATTCAAAAAACGTTTTTATTTTACAGTAATTTTAATGATGAAAATTGTTTTGGCTAACATTTCATTTGTTAAATCTCACTGCTTCTATTAGTTCAATCAAATAGAAACTCATTAACACACAGGAGTTTACATTTAAAATAACATATTTGAATATCACATAATTTAGATATAAGGCAGGGAAATGAAATTACCAGTACAAATATTTGAAAAGAAGAGGTAGACATTTTGCAGATTAATGCTTACATTAGTGTAGATCTGAGATACTGTAGTAAAAATAACTGACAGAATAAACAAGAGCATTATGTGGGAGCAATCTATGCTAATTGATTATATAAGATCCACCAGTTTTTTTTCTTGGTACTTGTAATTAATATCTGAAAATGAGACAACAATATTGCAATTAAAACAAAAAAATCATAAATCCAAAAGAAAATCATAAATTTACATGAAAATTTTAGCAATATCTCATTAAAATAACTGAAACAAACACTGAACCAAAGAAATGATACGCTGTCTTCTACATGGGGCTATTTAATTTCATTATACTATTTGTTTGCTCATAATCAACATAAACACCTAATATATTCTATTAGAATCCTACTGGATCAGTACAATATTGACATAGAATTAAACAAACAACATAATTTTGAAGAACACACAATTCAGAATTCAATTTACATGAGAATTTATTATATGGCTATTATGCTATTTTGATTCAGTGCAAAATGAAAGGTTTGCTTTACATTTATCTACCTAGAAAAGATATGAAGTTGAACCCCTCAGATACATGCTATAGCAATCCCACATGAAATAATGACAAATATAGGCATAAAATAAGAAAAACCTTGTAAAGAAATCTTTGCAAATACAGAATACTTTTTAACCAAGACCAGAAAAATTAAAACCTTAAAGGAAAAGATAGATGTATTTTAATAATAAAAATGTAAAATTTTATGGCATGAATTACCATCAAAAACCAATTAAAATAACTATAAAAATGTGTACTAATTATAATGGATATAAGCCTAATTCCTCATGTGTGTGAAATACTCTGATACATATGTAGGAAAATGATACAATCTATAGAAACAAAGGCAAAAGATATGGATGAGCAATTCATAAATAAATACAAATGATGGATATATGAGAAGTTGCTTGGATTCAACACCAGTCAGAAAACTAGAAATAAACAATCCTTTTAAGTATCAAACTGAAAGAGTCCAAAAAGAGCCAGTCCCACATCCAATAGTTAGCCTGTCCACCCTGGCTGGAACACCTCAGTCCTTGTGTAAAGTTGCTGCCTCAGGCCTGCCACCTTTCCCTCTGCCTTTCGGATTTTTCCAGTCCTGTGCTGTGTGGTCATGAGGCCGCTACAGTTCCTTTCCAAGAATTGCTGCCTCTACATAACATGAAGGCCAACATTTAAAAATGTACAATTCAGCGGTTTTTATTATGTTCACAATGTTGTGCAGCCATCATCACTTTAATTCCGTAATAGTTCCATCACCCAAAAGTAAATCCTGTATTTGTTGTAGACTGTACTAGTCAGAGTTTTCCAGGGAGACAGAACAAATAGGTGAGATGACAGATAGAGATAGATAGGTAGATAGATAGATAGATAGACAGATAGATAGATGTAGAGATGGTGGAGGTGAAGGTAGAGTTAGAGAGAGATAGGAATAGAGATGATAGAGATGTTTACTAGGATAATTGCCTCATAATTATGGAGTCTGAGAAGTCCCATCCTAGACAGTTGCATTTGGAGACCCTGCATGTGGGAAGCAGGGCTTAGTCTAAGTCTAAAAACCATAGAACCAGAGCAGTTCATGCAGTAACTCTCAGTCTAAAGCCAAAAGCCTGAGAACCGCAGGCTGGGATTCCAGAGCTAGAGATTCTGGAGTTGTGATGCACAAGGACAAGAGGAAGAGAGTGTGCCTCAGCAACTAGACAGTAAAAGGAAATCCTTTTAGAACCATTCAGATACTTGGATGGTTCCTGTCCACATTGAGGGCAGACGTTCCCTACTCCTTTCACCAGTTTGCATGCCAGTCTCCTCTGGAAACCCTCTCTCTCACATATACCTAAAAATAATGTTTCGCCAGTTCTCTAGGTATTCCTTAACCCAGCCATGTTAAGCCTAAATGAATGATTACACAGTATCTTCCAAGTCCTCCCCCATCTCCTGGAGACCACTAATCTTTTAGTCTCTATAGATTTGAGAATTCTGTACTTTTCATGTTAATACAATCATAATACACAGCCTTTGTGTTTGGTCTCTTTTGCTTAGAAAAGTACAGTTCTCCAAGGTTCATCCATATTGCAGTATATATCAACTCCAATCTCTTCACATAGAATTCTCTTGTCTGAATAATCTCATAGATCACTTATCTATTTCATTTGATGAAAATTTAGGTTGTTTCTACTTTAATATTTCATTGTGTGGTTCTATCATTTTTTACACCAAATGCATCAGTTTATGAACATTTATGTGCTGTAACTTTTTGGATATTATAAATAATGCCATTATAAACCTTCACGTAAAAGCTTTTTGTGTTCATGAGATTTCAGTTCTTGTAGGTACATATCTAGAAGTGGAATTCCCAGGTGATACGTTAAGCTCTTTAACATTTTGAGAAACTGACAAACATGTTTCTGTAGTGTCATACAATTTTACTCATATGAAGCTTCTATTTTCTCTAATTATCATCGACATTTGTTTTCTACTTTTTAATTATAGTCATCCTAGTGTGAAATGTGAGTGTAAAATTGTATATGATTGTGACTTTAATTTGCACTTCTTTAATGGCTGAATCTTTTCATCTGTTTGCTGACCAGTTGTATATCTTCTTCGGAGAAATGTCTATTCAAATCCTTTGTCCATGTCTAATTCTTTGTTTTTCTTTATTCTTTACTGATGAATTGAAAGAGTTTTTTAAAGCATTCTGGATATTAGAGCCTCAAAAATATGATGTATAAGCATTTTCTACCATTATATGGGTCATCTTCACATTCTTGATAATCTTTTAATGCAAAGAGGTCTTTCACTTGATAAATTCTAATTCATCATTTTTCTTTAATGAAATAATAATAAG
This sequence comes from Cuniculus paca, assembly GCA_004365215.1. Classification (NCBI taxonomy): domain Eukaryota; kingdom Metazoa; phylum Chordata; class Mammalia; order Rodentia; family Cuniculidae; genus Cuniculus; species Cuniculus paca. The sequence continues at coordinate 16,626 of RJWT010013051.1, read as the reverse complement.
GAAAAAACCATCTTATGGTTACCATCATAATATGCATCCCAACTCTCATTTCCATTAGTAGAATTAAATTTTTATCTGTTAACATTTTTCTTAAATTTTAAGATATTTTCTCAAACACTTTTTATTGTACAGTCTACTGATGAAACCTCTTTCAGGTTTTGTTTACCTGGCAATGGAGTAAAGGGAGATAAAATAATTAGCTTTGCTTTTAGAATTCTCTGTTCTGTATTTTTCTCACTTGTTATGACAAGTACATTTTAATATTATCAAACAAGGATTTTAAAAGGAGAAAACCATATTTAACTGCAAAAGAGTGAAAATACTGTTCAAGCAATCTTGCCCATATATTAACATATTATTCATTACACAGAAAAGAGAACAACTTGATGATTAATATCTTAAACTTTTTCCAGATTTAATGCTTTTATGCACTAAATATTAGCTATTCCTCAATACCCACTGATAGCATTTATTCTTAATGAGGATCCCACTGAGACATTTGAGATGACCAAATAAAGTAAAAACAGACCTATGCGTACGCTTGTCTCTCGGAGAGGAGCAAAAGTTCAAGGAAAATTAGGTCAGCTGTTCTATTATTATGACTGCATGAGTAGAAAATTTTCAAAATAGTACATATTTTCCAACTTAATGTTCTTCGTTGAAATGTTTTGGAATAAATATTCAGTGAGAAATATAGAAGTATAGAATTATGTTGATAATTTGAAATTTTTTTGTTCAGAAATGTGTAATTTCAAAGATTAAGAGAAGTTCTACAGAGAAAAATGTTGAAAGTAGTATAAGGGAGTACAGGTTTCCTTCATACACTTGAGAATTATTCATAACGCTACCTAACTCCATTAGCATATCACAGGCACTTAGTGTATCAAGTTTAGAGCAAGAAGTAGACAAATAATTCAGCATTTATCATTTAATAATTTGTGGACTTAAAGGAATAACTGGTACTTCACAAGTGATCTGTATTTTGACAGATTGAATTTTTTCTTATAGAGGGTGAAATAACAGAAGTAATTTTTAGAAAGAGAGTTTAATCAATACAGGCAGTTGATCTATATGTGACAATTTAGAGAAGGGAATGGCTGTAAGGTAAAGGATATGCTTCTTCCATCACCAGTAGCAGATGGTGATTTATTTGTATTTGTATTTGTATATTTGTATTTGTATTTGTGTTTTACCTGTAATATAGCCACACTAGACACAGTATCAGAATACATTAAGTCTTAGAATAGCTAGTGAAATAATTTTGATTAAATCATTTAAAATTTCTAAATCTGAGATTAGGCATGTGTAGAATGTGGACGCAGTTCTGATTTTCACCTACCATGTGAGATGAAAGAGGGATCATGAATAAGGTTATATTTGTGACTGCAGTTTGTAAGCCATGACGTGCTATGCAAATGTATCATTTTTGCATCATTCATCATTGCACTCCTCTCTACTCATGCACTTAAAAAAACTCATACTTTCTTTTCCATCTGAGGATTTCGATGTTACAAGTGAATGGTGAAAACCATATTACAATGCACAGCCATGAAAACTGAAAGGTAATAGATGAAGGGAAAAGTCTAGCTCTATATTTTTAACATGTAATTTAATTAATAAATTAGACAATTTGAGTTCTTATGTGATCATCCCACGTCTAGTCTCTGCATCTTTTAGTCTCTTTTCATTTGCCAATAGATACATTGTATCTTCCTAAATGTGATCAGTGTTCATTAATTTTTATTTGCATATAAGACAAAATACAGTCTTCAGCTTGTTTTAGAAAACTTGTCCTAACTCAACTCTCCAGTTGCAGATTCTTTCAGAATTAGGATTAGAGAAAAAATATTCAGAATTAATGTAAAATGTCACATAAAAATTTACTGTTATTTACAATAGATTGAAAAATATTCCTCACTATCTGCTACTTTTTGAACACTTATTCTTTGCAAATTATGTATGTTATGCTTTTTATACCAAAGCCATTCAAGTCAGGTATTGTATTATTTCCAAGTGAGAAAATTAAAGCATGCAGGGATTAATAACAGAATTTAGAACATATGTCTTATGAACCATAGCTAGATGTGCTAGATTCTTGAACTTTATACAGTGGTGCCTCAGTTCACAAACACATTTGTTTGCAAATAATTTGGTTCACAAACAAAAGCATTTGGCAAAATTTTGTTTTTATTTGCAAACTCTACATTGGGTGACAGAAATGACTAAGATCATCTTTCCCACACAAACACAAATATGCATGGCCATCTTTTCCAAAATTTTGGAACAAATTATGGACAGAAGTACCATTTTAATGGTAATTTCCTTGAATTATATTTTAATGATTATAATCTATGGTTTTTTCTGAATATGAAAGTCATATTATTTCTTGACAAAAGCACAGATGATTAAATACCTTCACAAAACGATAGGCTGTTTTATCTCCATCTAGGTATTATGTTTTAATTATAAATATTAGTTTGATAATATTTTTAATTGTAAGTATTAGTTTGCTTACTATTACATATATTAGCTTCAAGGTATTTTATTTATCATTATACCTTAAATATTCTCCAATTGCATTTTAAATATGTAATTTAATAACTGGATAGTATGAATAAGACAATTTATTTGATTTATTCTCATAAATCAAATATTTATATTTTAAGGCTTTTGAGACAAATTATTTCATTGTTTCATAAATAAATATTTCACACAAATATAAAGGGCTAGTTCATTAACGGAGGCTTTGCTCAAATGGGGTATTATATATTCTTTGTACCACATTATCTTGACTGATTTTAATAATTTATGTGAACTATTAAGATAGCCTCATAAAGAATATGCCTTTTCTTTAGTACTCTGGGAGGCTGAGACAGGAAAATTACAACTTTGAAACCAGCTTGAATAACCTAGTGACTTAGCAAGAACCTGTCTCAAAATAAATATAAAATAAAAATATAAAAATAGTAAGTAAATGTAAAAAAATTTAAAAGTGCTGAGGATCTATTACAAAGAAGTAATTCCCAACCTGTTAGATATGCTGCATTCATGATGCTGAAGAATGGACTCAAGGACAAAGGAGATAAAGAGCAGGAAATTTTTATTAAAAGAAAGCTCCTCAGAGACAGGAAGGGTACTGAAAGTAGATTGCTTCTGAGGCTCTTTGTCTAGGGGGATTTTATACAGCAAAACCACATCACAGGTTACTTTGGGTCAAACTATAATCAACCTACAGGATTACAAGTACAATCACTTAATTAATATTTATCGAATAGAAAAATAAGTTATGCAGCAAGAGTGCATAGTACAGAGAAGAACAAAGGCATTTCTGGAAGGGTTAGGTGTGAGGGTCATAGCTCTGGTCAACTCTGGACATGTTTGTTCTTTAATTTCTCTGTGGTTGTTACATTGTTCAGGTTTACTGGGCCAGACATTGCTAGTTACAATACAGCTTTGGAATGTCATTTATCTCTGAGAAGCCAGGTGTCTCTATCTTGTGGTCTACTTTCTATCATCTCAGTCCTCGATCATCTCAGTCCCGGATCATTTGCCTCACCTCTGTTCTAAGTCTGTTTTGGGCCTGGCCCCTTTCTAACCACCTATCAGTCTCTACCTGATTTAGTTATCTGCAATAGATGTAACAGTGCGAAGACCAAGGGTCTTATCTCCAGTAGAGCCAAAAAAACCTCCCAAAAAACTATTTCCTTTCTATATGACCAATAAGTTCTCCAGCAACAATTATAAATGAAATTATGAGATATACCAGCATATTTATATTCACATATCATTAAAATCAACATTTTAAAGTGTATGAATCACTGGTTCTTAATATATTTACAAGGTTGTGCAGGCATCAACACTATCTAATTTAAGAAATTTCAAGCAGGGAATACAGCTCAGTGGCAAAGTGCCTGCCTGCAAGCGTGAGGTCATGAGTTCGATTCCCAGTACCAAAAAAATAATAAAGAAATAAAAATAAATAAATAAGTAAATTTCATCAAAAGTGTCTTGTTTCTATTAGAAGTTACTTCCCATCCCTTTAACCCCTATCTCATGACAATGGATAATAACTAATCTAATTTCTGTCTCTCTAGTTTTGATTTTTCTAGATATTTCATTTAAATTCAATCATATAGTATGTGGCTGTACAGGAAAAGGTTAATTGATCAAGCTTAAGTGATTTAAACTGTGTGCATTCTCAAGAAATTTACTACATAGGGAAAAGTACTAGCTTAGCTCTTGGGACTAAACTATGAGCCCTTAGAATGTTCAGCCTGGTAAGAGTGTTTTTGTATGCCTGAGGTTTTGGCCCATGAATCAGTTTGACCAAATAATTTATAATAGCACTGTAATTTTTGATGAATATCTATTTTTTTTTTGCTCTGGGAGTGGAGTTTCTCTAGTAGCTGACCCCCAGTGAAAGCCTAATACGTGAGCTTCTGGCATCGGTAACTTGTACACCCTGTTCTTGTGATTATACACTGCTGGAGTGTGCACAGTTGAAAACTTATTTACAATAGAGTCAAACACAGTTTGATCTGGCACAAAATGTGGGCTTTTGACTGACCAAAGAATTGTTGACAAAATGCAGGCACCGAAGCAAAAATAAAACTCATTCAGCAGTCATAGTTTTTCTGAGATAAGATGTTTCCAAAAGAAGCATGTCAAACTCATCTCCAGCTCAGATCACTGTCACTAAACACATGTCATACGACTTCACCAGCAGAGTAAAGTTTAGGTTGACACTTAGTTTATCCCAGTGTTTGTTCCAAGGGCCTTTTTTGATGTTGTTGGTTTAAAACCCTACCTTCTTGCCATAATAAGCCATATCTATGAGCATGACACTGTCTAGTTCCTGTGAGGTCTTCTGATGAAGCATCAAGCCTAAAGGTAATCTTGTGAATCATTGACACAGTGATTTCTGTGTTTGTCCTTTTTCATTTAGCATAGTACTTTTGTAGCAGATACCTATATTAATTTATATTTACTGCCTAATAATATTTCATTGTACAGATATACAATATTTTACCTTATGTATTACATAATGGACATTCGTGTTCTTTTTACTGTTGGCTATTATAAATAATGCAATTGTGAACATTTATGTATGGGTTTTGAAGAACACATGTTTTAATTCTCTTCTCTATATACCTCAGGGTGAAATGGATGGACATTATAGTAACTAAACTTTGAGAACAAAATGGTGTTCCACAGTGGTGTATACTTTGCACCCTATCAAAAACATATGAGGGTTCAAATTTCTCCAATATTGGTGAGTATTTTTCCATTTTTTTATGTTAGTCATCCTTGTAAACATGAAGAAATACTTCACTGTGATTTTAATTTGCCATTTCCCTAAGGACTAGGAATGTTGATAGACTTTGTGTAAGTACTGCCCACTTATGTATCTTCTCTGGAGGAATACCTATTCAACCACTCTGCCCCTACAGTTTGGATGCTTAATGTCCATTAAAGCCCCATGTTTAATAGGGTTGGTCTCTAGGGTGGTAGTTTTGGGAAGTACTGTAGACCTTTAACCCATTTTCTGTTTGTCCCCCAGATACTCAGTGGTGGCACTTGGGGTTTGTTTTAGTTACTTTCTGTCTTTGCCAAGACAAAATACCAAACACGCAAAGTTAAAGGAGGAAAGGTTTATTTCAGCTCACACTTTATAGAGGTTTCAGTCTATAGTTGGTTGACTCCAAGGCAGGGTGGCATGGGAGAGGGGTATCACTGAAAAGAAATAGTTCATGACATGGTAGGTAGAAGGCAGCAAAGCAACAAACAGCAGCAGTAAGCCTGTCTTCTCTCCTTTTATCTTCCATCCAGGCTATAAGCCTACTGATTGGTGCCACCCATATCCAGGGTGGAGCTTCCATTAGCCACACCCAGAAATATGCTAATTCTAATTAGAGGATGAATTTAATATCACAGGCTCTTAATCCCAGTATCACATACCCTAGATCCAGCTAGCCCCAAAAGTTCTACACATGAGCACATGAGGTTTTGCAGGGGGACAGCTAGATACAAGCCATAACAAGGTTGCAACATTTTGTCCAGGTAACTCATGGATTTCAATTTGAACCTCACCCACAAACTTTCTCATGTATTATGTTCACATCATTCTAGCATATTGATGGCGAACCAAAAGACATCACTCTATTTGTAGTATTCTGTTCTTAGTAATAGTATTTCCATCTACAAAATATAGTTCTTGATTTCTGTAAACATCAAATCCTAGAAAATATAGCATTCTTCCTTGTGATCTTAATATCATTCTTAAATAATTGTTAGTTGAAAATTTATTTGAAAAATAAATTTCCAATTTTATTGGAAATGTAAATGTAAGTATCATTCCAATTTTATTGGAAATGTAAATGTAAATATCATTCTTAAATAATTGTTAGTTGAAAATTTATTTGAAAAATAAATTTCCAATTTTTTGGAAATAGGTAATTCTGAATTTTCAGATAATGTTTTAGAAGATAATATAGTCAAGCCTCAGTCATATTCAGATGGGCATAGCCTATATTAGCTGACTTGAAGTGTGCTACAAAATGATCAATTCATGTTGTGATTGCACTTTGAAGTTATGACTTTTCAGGCACACGAGGCAGAAATGTTGATGTCAGTGATACCACTCACACACTCTAGTATTTTGAACAATTCTTTACTGAGAAATTAGTTTCAAAAATTCTCAATGAAATGAATGCTGGAGTGGCCTAGTTGGCATCAAAACTACCTGGTTTGAAAAGATTTTCACAAATGGATGAATGGAATGAAAATGAGAGTAATAAATTTATTTATTTATTTACTTTCAGTAATGTTACTGCAATACTGTGCAGAAACCTGAATTGAAATTGTAGTCAATGTAACTGTTTTGGATATACCTTTATCTCAGACAAATTAGAACTGATGAAAGATTTTGATTTTTGCTTGAGTGTCTCCATTTTTGGCAATAATTCTTCCATATCTGCTAGTCAAATGAAGGTTCTGATTTCACTGCAGAAGATCAAACTTGTATTGGACTTTTTTCTAAATAAATTTTCAACGTTATTTATTCTAAATAGAAACATTGCAGTCAATGAATTATTAATGTTATTCAAAGGACAGATAGCTATGAAGCAGTGGTCCAGAAGAAGTGAGCAAGATTTATAAAAGTTAATCAGTAGAATGCACTTATTCACACAGGGCATGGTATAAATTTGAAAGATTCTACTGATGGTCTGAAATTGCCAACCATTTTTTTTTACATTGATCAATGATCTTTTTGGCCAAAGATAATGTGTCTTCCTCAGTAACTTCTATATGTCTCCCAGGCTTTTCACAGAATTATGTAAAAACAGAACTGACGCATTTGGGATAGATTATTTGAACAGAAACAGATGCCAAATGCATTGGAAAAGGTATTGCAAACGTAATGACTCTAGCCAGATTCTATGGTAAGCATATGGCACTGAAATGCTTTGACATTTCACAATGATCAAAGCAGAGAACAGAAATGCAGAGAAAACTAAGAAGCCAGAATAGGGGGGAGTTGGATGATCAGATGCTCATTTCTTAGCCAATAGAGCGCAAAAGACACTGGGTTTTAAGAAATTATTTTGTCACCTTCTAATATTACAGTACTGAACTTCTACTTCCTGTTTAAGAATGAAAATCCTCAGCACACATGATCAGTCATGTAAACTCTAGACTGAAGTTGATGGAAAGAATACCGGAAAAGCGTGACAAGTCACGGCAGTGGTGCCCTTGAGGTTATCTGTGTTCGGATGGTTTCACACTGCTTGGCCTGTCTGGAAGACATTTCACCAAGAACATACTACCAACACTAGGGGAACTGTCCAGTCAGTCTCTGCAAAACTTGCTGCTCACATATTGACAAGGATGGCAAGAAGATCTAGAGAGAAATGCTATATTTTTGTGTGGAGTGTTATGTCGTCCTTGTGTTGTTCTGTGCTTTGATACTTACCACATGAAATTAATTATTAAATATTGGTTATCATTTACATTTCAGTTACTTTAGGATTAGACACAATTTCTGTTTAGAAATCATTCCAAAAACAGTTTTCATTTTCATTTTCATATTGAAAACCAGTCAGATTTGCTTCAGCCTCAGAGTGTGTGCATGTGAAATTAAATGAATTCTCGCAATGAGTAAACTGATTAAGAAATGGAGTCTAATGGGATGTCTTTAGGTCAGGAGGCCATGACTCTGAAAGGGATTTTGCGTCCTGTCCTGTCATCTCTTTATCTCCAATTGGGCAGGGAGGCAAATGCCTGTAATTCCAGAACTATGGGAGGCTGAGGTAGGAGGATCACAAGTTGGAGCCCACCCTGAGTGACTTAGTAACTTAGTAAAACCCTGTCTGAAAAAAAGCAAAAGTGCATTTGCTTTGATAGATACTCCAAATAATAGGGCTACCAGACGTAAAGAAGTGTACATCTGGTATTTAATTTTAATTTTGAGAATATGATGACTATGTCCCTCTTTAAAATGATTATTTTGTCAAGTGGTAAGATTCTTTATTCTGGATGCTAAACTCTTATCAGACTTATGATTTACAAATATTTCCTCCTATTGTGTAAGTTTACTTTTTGCTTTTTTGATGGTGTCATTTGAAAGACACGATTTTCAATTTCAATTTTGATGAATTAAAAATTATCTTTTTTATTGTTTTTATTTTTGGTGTCACATGATAAATATTTTAAACAATGTCTGAAAAAATGTAAATAACAATTTTGCAAAAATTAATATGACAAACAACTGCATATGTAAGAAATTTAGCAGTCTATATACCTTTTTATTTTTTTTTTCTGAAAAGTCGTAATGTGTTTTAAGATCCATCTTTTTTACTTTCCTTTTCAAATGGACTACATTCTAATTCCAAATTTAGTATGCATTGTTTTCATATATATTTTAAAGAATTTTTACACATGTAAAAATACTCAGTCTAAAATAGCAGTTTTATGTTAGACATTTGCATAAATAGCTTATGTACTGAATTTATGGTAGTGTGGATTTTCCTCAAAATTGACATTTTTTAGGCATCTGTGTTCAGTCATATAGATCTACAGATTTTCACCTTGGTATAGTATTAAATTCTATAAATGTTATTTTATAATTTCATTTTCTATAGATGTAAAATTAGATTGTTTTCAATTTTTTATTTTTGTGTTTATAATTAATGCTTTGACGCATATCTTTGTATTTGCCTCTTAACATTCAATGGAATAGTTTTTAATCCCATTTACATATAAACAATATTGTTGGATGGAATAGTACACTTAAAAAATTGTACTATGAGTTTCTAAATTACCTCATTGTAATAATTTGCATATAACCAGCAAAGTATGTTAAACTATTCCTACTTATTCATCAATAAGTTGTCAGACTTACTAATTTTTAACAAGATAATATGTTGTTATCTCACTAACATTTGAATTTGTTTATTAGTAAAATTGTTTTTCATATTTATTGACTTATGGATTTCTTATCCTATAAAATTTCTGTTCACATCATTTGACTAGTCCTCCATTGCTTTTGTTTTTCTCTTGATGTTCATTTGTCCACTGTTAGAATTTCTAATATATTCCTCATTTTAACACAGGTCACCTGCATTTTAAGTTTTATGGCACATTTTTCTGAGAGAAGTTTTAAATTTTAATGTAATTCAATTCATCATCCCTTACCTTTAAGGTTTATGGTTCTTGTGTCATATTTTAAAATCATTCCCTACTCCAAATTCAGAAAATTATTTTCTTATATTACTCTTGAAATTTTGAAAGATTTTGTGTTTAGGTTATTAATCCATGTTGATTTGATTCTTGCATACAGTGTGAGTATGCAGTTAATCTTTCCATAGACATAGACATAGCCAAGTATCCCAACATTATTAAATATTATGGTTTATCATTGTTCATCTTGATGGATGTATAGTGTGATTTCACTTATGTAACAAATTCTCACTCATGAATTGTTTTCCAATATTTTCTTCAATGTCTTTTACTAGATCTATTCCTGAGTTTCTTGTACATTTCATTGATCTTACAAATGGCATCTTATTTCTATTTTATTTTTAGTACTTTTTGCTATCAATGTTTTGTGCTGACTTTGTGCTTAAAAAGTTACATGAGTTTTTAAAAGTTTCATTCTGTAGAATTCAGGATAATGGATAGTACTAAGGGTACTGGATAGTACTAAGTGTCTGTGAATGCAAACACTTATTAGTGTATGTTTGACATACATAATAAATATATTCATCTTGGGATATTAGTTCATATATAAATCACATTTTGATCCTTATTATTTCCTCTTCCATGCTCCTCTTTCTTCTATCCCCCCAATTCCAGATTCCCTTTCCATCTACCAAGCCTATCTTCCTGTTTACTACTATCTTTCTTTTATTTTGCTCTTTAAATTATTTATTTTTCAGGTTTTCATATAAAAGATACTATGTGCTATTTGACATTCTATGTCCCATTTATTTCCTATTGTGGACTCCTAATCCTTCTTTTATGTCTTTTTCCTCCTTCAACTTCTTATGCTGCTTTTGGAGTAATTTCCCCATGTATTTTTTCTTTTTTCTTTCTTTTCTTTTTTTGTACCAGTAACTGAACTCAGGACCTTATACTTGCCGCTGAGATTTATCCCTGGTCTCCATGTATTTTTTTCTAATGCACTAATCATTTTTTCATCTTTCTAATTTCCTAAACTGATCTATCAAATGCTTTTTTTCCTACTAGTACATTTTTTATTTCTGGAACTTCTCTTTATATTTTATCAAAACCTGTCTGCTGCTATTTTGTATAAGGTTGCAATTTCCTTGTGATTTATTTTACTTATCATTCAGTTGTTTTAACATATTTTATTTTACATATCCTACAGTATTGTTTCATGATTTTAAGCTAGAGAGGTGCTAATCCTTTCATGTGTTGTACTTGCTCACATTCATTTGTAGTGAATTTTTGCATTTTGGATCATATGCAGAACCTTGCTAAGGATAGTTTTTCCTTTGACAAAGTTTGAGCTGCAAAACTATTTCTGGGGAATATTTTGTATTTACTTCATTGAAAAATATCTTGAGAACAGTTTATATATCATGTCTTCCTAAAGAATTTCTCGTCATTCAGGTGATGCAATTTTCAGCTCTACCTCTGCCTGTTCTCAGTGATTTTTATTTATTATTCCACCTAGACCCTTTGTGGATTGATCCTTCAGTGACTGGAGATTTTTAATAAGCCACTGGAGATTTTTAATAAGCTTTTTGATGAAAGGGATTTAGACAAAATCTCAGTACTCTCTCTCTGTACCCTTCAGGAGTTTAAGGTCATATCTTGTTCTCATTGGACATTAAAACTTCAGGTTCTGGCTTCCAGGCTCTGGTCTTACATGAAAATCCAAGTTTTTCCTAAACTTACTATGGTGAAAGATTCTAAGCTTACATATCCAATTTTCCATTTACACTACTTTTGTCACTTGGGGATAACTTCCCTTTTGGTTCTTTCACATATTTCATATTTTATTTGCATTAATTCAGCATTTCTACGTTATTATCAGAGAAGTTTGATGTTGTCAGTGTACATTTAGTTCTAATTAAAAGAACATTTAGTTCTAATTAAAAGAACAAAAATAAAGGAGTAAGACATGCCTAATTTCTCCATTTTTAAAAATTATTAACTATCTCTTTCTAAGGTGCTTATTCAATTTTTTGTAAATATATGGACAATTTAAAACAAGGAGGTAATCTATATTAATGTCAATTATTTAATAAATTGGTCAAACCGTTCTGATTTAATTTTAAAGTATTGTATGTTCATCTTTCTGTATCCATAGGTTTCATATCTATAGATTAGAGTGAATCAACCACAGATACAAAATATTCAGAAAAAATCTTTCACTTATACCACATAAGTACAGGTATTTTCTTGTTTTTTTTCTCCTGACACAGATAAACAGATTTATATAGCATTTACTTTGTTGTCTGAGTTACTTTCTCATTGCTGGCAAAATTCTCAATACTCACAACTTTAAAAATGAGAGGTTTCTCAGATTATAAGGCATAGGTGTGAAAAAATGATCAAACAATGAGAGTACAAACCTTTAGATAGTTATACTACTAACCTCTATTAAATCGTCAAAAAGAACGGTTTGTGCTTTCATTGTTTGATCATTTTTTCCCTTCTTTCGTCTTTTCCCTCATCCCAGTTGTTCTTCCCTTTTGAGCAGTTTCTTCCCTTTCATTTTCACATCTATGGTACATCTTGGATCTTACTCTTTCAGTTTTTTGCACTATTACTTTGAAGATAATAATATGCAATATATTAACGATTGTTAATCTCCTATTAGTCTCTTTTGAAATTCTATATCATCATTTATTCTTTGTTTTAGAATTTAAAAAAATGAAATGAGACTATAAATGGCCTAACATGGAAAGATACTGAAGACAAATAATAAAAAAGCAAATTGTAAAATAGTTTAAAAAAAGATGAGAGGTTTAATTTGCTCACAGTTTCAGTCTGTGATCAGTTGGCTCCAAAGCAAGACATCCTGTGATAGAGGGGCATAGTGGAGGAAAGCTTCTTAGTTTATGTGGGTAGGAAAGTAGAGCAGGTGAGGAAAGTAAGAGCAGAAGGCACAAGAAGAAAAACACAGCCCCAAGACCACAACCCACCCAGACATACCTAGAAGTGTGCTCAGTCAATCCCCAGGGCAGATCCCAAAGCCAGTCAAATTGGTGCTGTACCCTGAATCACCATAATAATATTAGGTGTTATATGTACTCTAGAGATGATTTGAAGTATACAGTGGGAATTGTGTAGGTTATCTGGAAATACTATGCCATTTTATATAAGTGATTTGAACATTCAAAGATATTGGTATTCTTGAATTTTTGGTACAGTCTCTCCATGAGCTTCTGGAACCAATTCCCCATGAATGGTAAGGATGACTGCACATAATTAGTTGGGGCCAAAAATTCCATAAAATTATGTTAGCAAAATCATTGGAACTGTATTTACTTTCCCTAAAATTTCTAAAAGTTTTGGTCTACACTGATATTGGTTAGCTTTCCTGTTTGAAGAACAAATATGTGACACCACAACATAAAGGAGGAGAAGCATATTTGGCTCATGGTTCAGAGCACTCATTCTATTATCATCTGGTTTAAAAGCATAAACATCATTGCAGAAGGGTGTGGAGGAGAAAAACTGCTTAGTTTCTGGAAACTGGCAGGCAAAACAGGGGAAAGTGTCAAGGAAAAGGTTAGGAACTAGATATAGTACTCAAGGTCACACCTATGTGACCTACTCAGACACAAGCAAAAGTGTGTTTGCTAATCCCCTACGCCACTCTTAACCCAATCATATTGACAATTAAACTTCAGTTCTACCCTTTGCCAATGTGATACCCAATTTCTTCTTAAATACTTGATTTCCAAATAAAGACAATAAGTTAAAGTTCTTCCTAACATGATACAACTCTCTTGAATATAACTGCAATAGACCCTCCACATCTCAAAAGTTCTAGCATTGCTCAAAAGTTCAAGAGTCAGTTCTCTTATGGGACTCAAGGAAAATTCTTTCCTGCTGAGTCCCATAATAATCAAAAAGTAACTTACATTATTGCAAGACATGATGACACAAAAAAATGGGGTATATTCTCATTGCAAAAGTCAAAAATAGGAGGATGGAAAGAATAGAACAAATGTAAGATGGAAACCCAACAGGGCAAACATTGTAAAAGTTTTGTAACACTATGTCCAGAATTTGGGGCATATGGAGGTAAGATATAGGTTCCAGAGAGGTTTGACAACTTTGCTGAATGCAGTCCATGTGGCCTCTCTCTTGGGCTGGCTCCACTCAAAGCCATTGGCTTTCCTCAGCAGATATCCCATGTTTGTGGCATCTCTGACTTTCTGGGTTCTCCACTGTACCTTCTGCTTCTTTTCCACATCTTCATGGCTGCACTTATCTGGGGCACATCGCCTATTCTTCCAGACCTTCTTTTGAAATCTATGTATCAACCTCAATGAGCCCCCACAACCTTAACATTCTGTATACCTGAAAAATAAGCATCATGTGGACAATAGTAGGTCTACCACCCATGGGAGTAGCCAGGTCCTCTTGGACCACAGCTGTAATGGTTGATTGACTGTGTCAATTTGAGAAGTTTAGAAGCTTAACTAAGTCAGCTCAGCAATTCTACACTTAGAGTTTAGAGGATCCACCCTAGGGAAGCTCATTGCCTTGACTATATTAAGAGGAAACAAAGAAGAATGGACTTGCTTCTTTTCTTGGGAGGAGATGCAGTCTTCGCCTTCAACTTGGATGTCATCTCTTGGCTTCTAGCACAGACTCTTTGGCTTTTGCCTCCAATTCTTCAGGATTCAAGGGTAGACTCTTCAGCCTTCCCACATACTCTTTAGCTCTCCATCATAGACTTTTCAGGCTTCCATTGCTAGACCCACAAGCCTCCTGACACAGACTTGCATGGGACACTGCAGTATACTTCCTCATATGGCTCTGTGGGTGACCATCATGAGACAATCTTGTAATTTCTTATACATTTGTATATCTTGTGTTATATCTGTTTCTCTAGTAAAACAATTACTGACTCAATGGCTCTAATGATGTCTGAGTATCTAGATGACTGGATGTGGTGAAATGAACCCCAGGGAACCAGTTACCTGGATAACCATTCTTGAGTAAGGGGCCCAAGGACTCTTGTCTCAAATGAGAGGCTATTTGCACCCTTGAGCTTTTGATGGGTAGGGTCTTAATAATTCCTGTGATGCCTTCAAGGCACCTTTCTTCTGTCCCAGTTCAAAGTGCTCTATATCTTTTGAAAGGCACTAATCTCAGCAGTCAAATCTCTTTTGGTCCCAAATTTGTATTTGGTCTTTTCAGACCAAAACTTAAGTTTTTCAAATCCTTTACCTCCTGATCTTTAAACCTGGCTAAAATCAGCTGGCATTACCCATGCCATAGCCTGACACTGGTATGAGCCCTTCTGTGTTTCTAACTTTGCCTTTTTAAAATTTTAATGCCTTATATGTTATGCTGAAAAATCACCCAGTTCTATTGTGTTGAATAAGTAAGAGAAAGAGATTTATTACCAAATCTCTCAATTTGTTTGATATTCAGAAACCTTACCAGTCTTCTATGTACATGTTTATTTTACTTTATTTCTTTTTTCCACCTATAATAAAAAATAAACAGTTTATAAATAACATGAATGCAGTAAGTCTCAAATACACATTCGAAAGAGGAAACTGCACAATGCCATTTTACAAACTATGAGCAGAAAGTGTTTATTACCTTTCTGTGCTTGCAAGGAAAGCCAATGTTCTCAAATCTCAAAAGTCTTTTGGTACAGACTTATGTTTTTAGCAAGTTGAAAAAAATCAATTGCCTATTTTCTTTTGTAAGAGAAACCTTTACCTAGTTCTCTCAACATTATTAATTTCCTCTCAAATTATGAATTGTTCCATCAGTGAAAAACTACTTTGAGCCAAATACTAAAGGAAGCATTTAATAAGGAAATGTTAGCAGTAGTCAATCTCATTAATTTCTGCTTCTTTTTTTTTACTTCATGAAATATGATTTCATTCAACAAATTTTAATTACTCATCAACTAAATGTAAAGCCCTATGCTGTACTAGGTATATTATAGGATATCAAGTTGGATCAGGAATGGCCTGCAATCTGAAAATCCTTAGCTGTAGTGGTGATCACAATATAGACATCCAAAGAAACAGAATTAAATGACCAAACCTACCATTTGGAATACTGTAATCAAAACAAAAGTATTTATGTCCTAGTTGTTCACTGGGTATCATGGTCTTATACAGTGATAAACCAACTATAATCTAAATGTGTCTTTCATAGCTTTGTTTCACATTAAAGATAAGAAATCTAACTCCTAAAGTGGGCTACTTAAATATGAAAGAGACATAGGCATACCGATATATAGAGTAAGTTGTTAACTATAAATAGGCAAGCAACTATGAAGCCAATTAAATGGAAAGTTAACAGCAGTGCTTTAAAAACATGCCAAATTTCCAGGGTAAATCGTTCAATCTCTATAGATCTGCTGATGCTAGTGCTTTTATACGATATTTTTTTTACATAGATTTGGAATTTGTTGTAGTATCTTATGATTGTCTGTTATTTAGAAATGATTTTTCTATACTGTGGAATGGGTAAGGTATAATTATACATTTTGGTAGCAATTAAAGCTCTGCCTTGCCACTACAGTGAGTCTTTCTAGACAGAACCATAAACAAATAGTCTAGTCCTCTGTGGGAGACAAAGATGTACAAGTGTGATTAATGGTTGGCATCCGTGACACCTGGAACCAAACAATTGGAATCAGACCTCAGGAAATGTTTCAAGGACACAAGGAAGCACCATCTGATGCAACACAGATGCTACAGAGAAATCATTATATCCGTGATGAAAACTGGATAAAGAAAGTAACTGAAATTAAATAGAAACCAGAGGGCAGAATGCAGAGCAGGAAAAGGGCTAAAAGAGAGCAAACACAGTAGGTCTGGCAAGCTGCACCTGCTCTCGTGAACCACGCTGTACTTTTGCCTTTCATCCTCTTAGTGTCAATCTCTGTCC
>RJWT010013050.1:0-22013 GCA_004365215.1 Cuniculus paca | reverse complement strand
TTTAAATTCCTTTTATTCTCTTTGTGGGCTTCGAGTCATATTTTAGATTCTTCCTTGGTTCAGGGGACCCAGTTCCTTCCTTCTTCTCCTCTCCATGATATTATATTCCAGCATCTGAACTGTTTCTCCCAGAGAGACTGTTTACTCTGCTGCTTACTGTTCTGCCATCTTTAGCTCCTCCTATTGCTATTGTCTTTGGCTAAGGAAATTTACAGAGCATAGGGCCCTGAAAGGATGACTGGAAATCTTAGACCAGGTCCTTGCTCAGCCCTTAGCTTTCTGGGAGAAGTGTGGCCCATCTTTGCAGGCTTCAAGGCCAGCACCTTCCCTGTGCCTATCTTAACTCCAATCCACTGGATGATGGGGAGCTGGAGGCTACAGGCAGGTGGGCAGTGGAGACCCGTGTTTGGAAATGTTATGCTCAGGCTGGGATGAGTATTGGTCCTAGTTGTCTCATTGGTGGTATGGACACAGGAATCCCTTCAGACAGGTGCCCCAGATGCAGGCTCTGGGAGCCATGGTCCATGTGTGAGGCCAAAGCTGAAAGTCCCACCCTTTGGTGGTCTCCTGGTTTTTCCTTGGAATCGGGAGCCTTCCATTGGAAAGTTGAGCTCCATCTTGTTATTGGTCTACACAGAATATTTGGCTTCCAATAGAATAACAGTCCACATCTCCAGTTGGATCCTACTAAATGAATTAGAGGCAAGTTTTGAAATCCATGCAATGAATTTGTCAACAATCACTTTTTCCAAAGACCCATGGGCCCAGGAATGTTCAGACATTAGATCAATACTCTCTTGAGCTCAGAAATATGATCTAGAGGGAAGAAACATGGGTGTTGAAGGCCAGTGGCCAGCTCCCAGGGCAGGCAGAATGAGGGCCCTGAGCACAAGACTGCAGGGGAAGTCTTCTGAATCTGGAGCAAGACAGGAGCCCACAGCCTCACACTCAATTAAGCCCTAAGAAGAGAGGGCTGTGTCCCAGTTGGCTTGGTACATTCATTCTGGGCCCTCAGCCTCCTGGTTGGTGGAGTGGAAGCGCCTTGCCGGAGTGAGGGCTCCATTTGCTTTCTCTGAATACCTTGGCATTCCCTGCTTTGAGGCTCAGCCTCTCTAGCCTCATTCTGACCACAGTGAACTTCTTGGACAAGGTGGTCTGGGCATTTCTGCATGGCACTCATGAGCAGCTGGCCCTGCTACTCTTCTTTGCCCTCTTCCTCCTTTGCCCACTCTTTGCTCACTGTAGCCCACCCGAACCAGCCAAAGTGCTCTTGCCAAGGCTGTGCACTCATGGTGAGAGTCTATCCAAAAACTATGCTCTGTGCCCTGCTCATACCAGACCACCCACCTTGAAGGCTTTACCATGTTGTTCCCTCAGTCCATTATCACCTTCTCAGGTCTGGCTCATCTTCCCATCCCTGCACCTCCCACCAGGACCTGCATACAGGTCCCTACCTTGTCCCTTCTCTCTCCTTGCTCATCTCTGGCTGACCTTTGCTTATTCCCATTGCTGCATCCACAGGTGCAGCTCTGCTGGGGTTCCAAGACTGTGAGGACATCCGAAGGTCTGGGCTCAATGAGGATGGCATCTACACCATTCTTGTTCCCAATGTGACAGAGCCCAAAAGGGTGAGGGAATCCTGACATAGTGTGTGCACACGTGTGTGCGTGTTGGGGTGTGTGTGTGTGTGTGTGTGTGTGTGTGTGTGAATGTATCAGTGGGTGCTGAGCCAAGGGCTTTCCAGACAGGCTTCTTTGGGACTGAAATTTGTCCAGTATCTGAGATACCAGTGAACTTGGGGTTCTCTAAATTCTGGAGCACCTAGGTAGGGGTCAGACTGTGGGGCAGTGTGCAGAAGATCATGAAGTAGAAGTGCCACCTTCCAGAGAGGTCTCTCATTTGAGTAACAGCAAATAGCTCTGTACTAGCTAAGATCATGCTCACTGATAGAATAAGTAAACCCTGCAATTCCAGGGACTCAGAACAAGGATTTTTTTCCAGTTAAAGGTAAGAATTGAGGCTGTGCTCCATGCAGGATGTTAGTAACTGGGGCCCACGAAGATGCCACCATCTTCAGTGAGCAGCTCCCAAGTTTTCCCTGAGCGGGAGGGTTTGGAGGACAGCTTGGGTGTCAGGTAGGGCTTGGGGCAGCCAGAAGGGGAAGGGAATGACAACATCTATCCAGTGGTCCTGCTTCATAATTCCTCTGCACTTTCTTTTTGACCCTTCTGCGTGTGTTACAGACACGCTCCATTTGTCCCCAGAGTGCCTTTAATACTTCTCATACATATGCTAAATGACTCTTTTGGAAAAAAGATATCAGTCCAAATGCCCTGTGTCGGTAAAAATTTCTAGCTGGAATTTCATAATAGTTGATTTCATTACAATTATTTTTACAATCATCTAATTAAAAGCAAGTGCTAGTAGTTTTCCTTTAATGCTACCTATTAGATTTCCTTATAAAATACATCTCTACTTATTTAAGTACAGTACAATGTAGGACACTGTTTTAAAAATAAATATGTTATGATATAGCCCATACTCTCTCATGCAGCAATCTCCCTGGAAAATGTTAGCACACTCACCTATCTCTGGAAGACACACCGTTAATCAGATGCCACCTCCTCCAGGAAGTGTTTTAGGGTTGCCAGTGACCCCTTCTTGGGGTTCTTACTTGTAGGCACCCAAATCTTCTCAATCAGTTGTCTTCCTGACCTATCATAGCCTCCTCAGGACCAAGCCAGTCTGAAGCCTGAAATATCTCTGATTCATCAAAAATCCATCCAGTACAGGACCAAGTGCCAAGTCGAATTCATGGACTATCGAACATGTATTGAATTAATAGAAAAAAAATTGAGTGTGAACAATAGCCTGCATTGTGTAGTTGTGGTAGATGCTAAGCTTTTTGAGAGAAAGAATTATTTTTGTCTCAAAAATGTTAGCATCCTCAGAGCTTTGAATAGAGCCTCACACAAGTACATACTTGGAGAGCTTGTCACTGAAGGACAGCAGTAACCGCATTTCCCTAGTCTACACAGTGACAAAGCCCTTTATGCCCATCCGCATTTAATTCTTCCAGCAACCCAGTAATACTAAGGATTAGAAAGACTCCATTTACTTCTCTCCTGGTATTTTCTGGGATCTCTTCCAAACAGTCACATGACCAATTTCATTTAATTCTCACAATAATGCCAGTTTGCAAAGGAGAAACTGAGGCACAAGGAGGTTAACGTATGAACATCCTCATTTTTCAAGTGAGGCAAGGCAGCTCTGGGAGAGCATCACCGGCCTGTCACTTTAGGTAATTAATGATTACAATGGGTGGGACATGGGAGCATGGATCTGATGACTTTGACCACCTTTTGTTGGCAGGTGGTGGGGGTGGGGGTCCACCAGCCAAGTCAGCCTTGTGCTGCCCTGGACCTGGCTTCTGGCTGTGTCCAGGGGGGATTCCAGCTGCTCCCCCTTTTGTCAGGTTTTCTGTGTGATGGACACTGATGGAGGAGCCTGGACCCTCATCCAGCGTCGTGGGAAAGGCACAGTGAATTTCCAGCGGAACTGGCAGGACTACAAGCAGGTGACACTGCCACCCTGGGGAGGGGCTTTGCAGCACTGAAGCCTGGTGAAGGCACTGGAGTGCTGGCAGGGGGAGAGGAGGTGGCTTTTCCTTCACCTCTTCCCAGAAAAAATGCTCAGTCTCCTAAACCACCTACTCTCAAACTGATTCATCCAGCGTCCATGTGTTTTCCAGGACACTGTCCTCTAAAAATGAACCTCTTTTGAATTTGCTGACATACTTTCTAGAGATGAATGCTTTGTTCTTGTTTCAAGTTTTGGAAAAGATACACATTGCTAAATTTATTTTTTAAAGAGTATAAAGGAGGTAACCAAAGAGAAATATCATGCACACTCCTGGCTACATTGCTAAATGAATTTCTTTTCTTTTATTTTTTTCAGTTTGAAGCCATATTTTATTTTTAATGTAGCTAGAAATATCCAATAACTGTGTTTTTAAGTGTAAAATGATGTTTCTTTTTTCTTCTTGTGGCATAATTAGCACAAAAAACTGTTTTAGAACTGATACTGAATCTTTATGAAGACTGTGTTTTGTATTTGAGGAACTTTAAAATCTAGAAGCACAGGACATATTTTCAGAGCAGCAATTTTATATTTACCCATTTATGCTGCTATCTTCAGTTCTTTCCCCATTTATGCATCTGTGACATCTTCAGGTCAAATTTAGTAATGTAAAATCACCAGCTCAAAGACCTTGTGCCTTTCACAAGATGAGATATACTACCTCATCGCCTTCTAATTTTTCTAACTAAATTTTGAGTAAAGCATATTTAATAAGTTTACATGAAAATACTTAAACTTTTCAAGAGTAAAAAAAAAAATAGGAAAGTTGCCCCCAAGTAAATACAGCAGTATTATTATGTGTGTTTTATTATTCTGTGCTTGCTGTCCCATTTGATAAATACTAATATTGAATTAACTCATGAGTGTTCTTGAACCAATTGAGTTCTTTTAAAAAATCATCAAAATTGCAAAGGGAAATCAGGGGCTCATATGTAAAAATACACAAAAGAAAACTGGATATCAACTCTTAGGTAGTTATGGTACCTCATCCCACCAATGGGGTCAGGGCTTCTGTGTGTCCTGTCCTTGGTGCTGAATCAGGCTTCTGCCAGAAGTTTCGGTTTCTTGCACCAGGATACTGGTGACAAGATATTCCACAAGGTCTTAGGTTTTTATACATTTTCAAGTTGCTGAAAGTTTGCGTTTGCTGCCCTGTCATCAAACAAAGTCTGCCCTACATTTCAGTGCCTGGTGAAAAATTTTTTTTCTTTTTAAACTGAGGTTTACACTTAATGCAGGTAAGTGTACAAATATGAAGTATATGGCTCAGTAATTTCACATACGTATTAGCCTATGTGACTCACTCAGACCTACACATAAA
This sequence comes from Cuniculus paca, assembly GCA_004365215.1. NCBI lineage: Eukaryota > Metazoa > Chordata > Mammalia > Rodentia > Cuniculidae > Cuniculus > Cuniculus paca. The sequence goes on along the minus strand of RJWT010013050.1, from coordinate 17,053 downwards.
AGTCTTCTAGCACTCAAAGATCCCTCCTTATGCTCTCCTCCAGTCAACAGCCCCTCAAATGTAGTTGCTATTTTCATTTCTATCAACAAAGATTAATTTTCTCTGTTCCTGAACCTCAGAGAAGTATTTCTCCATTATTTGTAATGTGCCTTTACATTTACAGATGTGTTACTCTTTTTTTCCTCTGGGAGGTGGTGGTCTCCCCCCAAGACTCCTTACACTGATCATTAGAAGCAGCGGTTTGGGAAAAGTGGCCTCAGAGACTTGCCAAACCTAGTGCTTACCCAGGGACCTAGCTTCCTTCCTGGGCACTCAGCCCACTCTCTCCTCCCTCCACCCATAGGGCTTTGGAGACCCAGCTGTGGAGAACTGGCTGGGAAATGAGGCTGTGCACCAGCTCAGCAGCAGCAAAAATTACTCTCTGCGTGTGGAGGTGGAAGAGTGGGATGGCAGCATGTTTTATGCCGAGTTTGAGCATTTCCATCTGGACAGTGAAGAGCGGTTTTACAGGTGGGCTTGGTGGGTACTCTGGGGTCCCATGCTAGTGGCTGAGGGCTGTGTACCACAAGTCAGTCCTTGGATATCTCCTCTTTCTACCATATGTCTCTAATTTGAGCCCACTTCACAGGATCTGGAGCCAGCAGATTAGCATTCAGGACACCTTGACCACTGGGTAGAGAATGTCACTGATGTTACCACCCCCAGAGCAGGAAGACACTTTCCAAGGACAATCACACCAACTCAGTCATTGACACAGACCCAGAAGGGAGAAATGTCTTTTCCAGTCTGTTCTGTGCCCTGGGTGAGGTAGAAATGTTTCTGGGCTGGGAGGTAGGAGTTTATGATGCTTTCTGGCAGTGTGGCAGCTCTCACTTGAGCAAATCATGTCAAGTTGCTGTAAATCTCAACGCATCCAAACCAGAGTGGTCTTGAATATGAGCACACTGCAAAATCTTCACATTTCTGAACTCCTTCCTCAGCCTGGTTCTTGGTATGTTTAGGAAAAAGAAGGAGCATTTTCTAAAAGCCTACTGTGGCTCAGACACCCCTCCAACAATACTTTGAAATGGGCGCTAGTGTACCTACTTTAGTAAAATGAATACTGAGACACCGAAGTCATCTGTCAAAAGCAATTTGTTAGGTAGTCTAGATTTGACCTCAGATCTCCCTGCCCATCAAACTCAAAATATAAAATGTAACTGGGATTCTCTCAGTGATGTGTCTCATCCTCCCTCTTACTGAATGCCTCTTCCCCAGTGAGATGGATCTGACGCCTCTCCTTAAATGACCCTCCCCAGCTATAACACTTTCTTCCTGAAGTGCACAATGACCTGCTGGCTCCTACTTAAGCCACTGACTACTGAAGCACTGGCTGAAATTAATGCCACCCCTTTCTCCCTGAGTGCCCTGGGCCAGTCTGTCCGCATTCTCATCTGTAAAATGGGTGCACTAGGTTGGAGCTTGAATGAGAGCATTAACACAGTGCCTGCCCAGAAAATAGTGTCACAACTGTTGTCCCCATGGCAGTCCTCCTGACTCCAGCTGGCCCACCCTCTGTGAGCCAGAGCCTGGCTGTACAGCTCTGTGCTGTCCTTGTTTTTTGGCCTGTACATGTTAAATGCATAGGGGAATGTGCAGGTAGCCTCCCAAGTCTTTCCTACAAGTAGCCACTAAGTCTCCTCTCCTTGACCCAATTGTTGGGCAACAGTGTCAGCAGTCCTAAGTCCAGAACCTGCCATTTGCATGCCTTGGGGCAGAGATAACAGAAGAAATATCTCATTCCACCAAACAACACAGGCCTTGGAGCCAGGCTTCCCAGGGATCAATCCCATACCATCACTTATTGGTAACACACCATTAAGATAGTTACTTGATCTCTCCATACTTCAGTTTTCCCATCTATAAAATCTAATATTTATGCCATAAATGAGATAATCTGTAGTAAGCCACCTAGACAGTGGTAAATGTTAAGTAAAAGTTGGAGATGTACAAATGATATCTTCAAAGACGTAAGTATCACACTTCTGCCTCAATGCATAAGCTACAATCACCATCCAAATGCATTCATGCTTGTTAAATTTGGAAGCTCCTGTCCTGCTCTCATGTGTGAATTGCATGGGCTCTCTTTGACTTTTTGTCTGAGCCTCAGAGAGTTCCAGATGGCTCCTGAGTTCCAGATGGCTATGCCTGGTCTTGGAAAGGCTCCCATTACCTAACAATCTGCAGAGCCCTACGAAGGATGATAATGAACATTTGCCCTGCCTGCATGGGCTGGCTTCATCATTTGTTGGGGATTAAGACCTTGGCTCCACCCAACAAAAACTGCTCCAGTTGAGGGTTGAAGCACATCCACAGTTGACTCAAACACCAAAGAAGGCAGTGGTTGAAGATGAGAAGGCACAAACAGAAATGCTGTGCCCTTGGGAGGACTCCCAGAGAGAGGTGATGGCCGTTATGAATGAACTCTTCTCATACAGAGAGCAGATAGGAAGGATGCCCCAGGGAGTAAGCATAGTCTGAAAAGAGGCAGAGGTGGCCCAGCAGAAGCTACCTATCTCCAACTTGAGGGAGAATCTTGCAAGAGATCCCGGGATCATAAAGAGTGGTTACTCATCAGAAAAACCCTTGGAGAACAGGATACTGGAGAAAAGGAAAACAGGTGTTGGGCCCAGGACCTGCACTCCATGATTTAGGGCCCCATGAGGTGAGAGGCGCTCACAGGGAAGCCCAGTGTTGAAAATGCACATTCAGGGGCTGGGGTGGGTGTTGGGGTAAAAGGGGTGCTCTTATTTGCCAGACATAGCAGTGTGGAGTTCCTCTTCCCTGGCAAGTGTTCATGCGGAGCCTGCAGAGGAAGTGGCCCTGTGGCAGAAAAAGATGAGGTGCAGCACACACAGTGACCCAGCACTTACTACCCAGAGGCACACGCACAAGTGCAGGAGCACATGGCGATGTACAGATAGAACCATATTGTACTTGGAGGGGCTCCACACCCTATAGGCATGCAGACACACACACACAATCACACATACACACGTGTATACACACATATGCGCACACACACGTAAGCTACAAAATGAGCACGTGTAGAGTACAGACACTGATGAAAATGCACTTTGCAAAAGCCCTCCTAGAGAAACACACACACAACCCCAGAACCAAGGGCAGATCTTGATCACACACCTGGGCCACGGTGGGTCTTCAGCACAGCCAGTACTGACACACATCTACACTCAGGGCCAGGAAACACATCCAGATGTTACAAGGCAGACACACAGGCAGTGTGTGGACATGTGGATAACAAACTTGATGTGTCTCACTTTGAGCTTCCTCAGGTCTGAGACATAAGTGTGCTTAGAGTGCACCTGAACAGTAGTCTAGTGGAGATGCCCTGGTCCATGATGTGGGGTCCCCCTAGATCTCAGACCTTATCGTGTCTCCCCTGGGGAGGGCCTGATAGCACTGAGCTTCTCCACCCACACTGGCACCCTTAATGGCCACAGGGAGAGTCCAGAACCATAAGAGCTGTTGGGCAGCCTGATAGCCCCCTCCAGGGCACCCTTAGCCAGGCAGCTCTTCGTAGAGAGTTGTGCCACACCAGCCCCAGAACTCACAGTGGCATGTTTAAGGGCACAAGAGGCTTCAAGTCTGGTAATGGCCATCAGGACTCAGAGGGCCAGGTCCGTTGTCACCCCAGACAGATAGGACCCATGAGTGAGAGTTGAGGGGACAGAGCCAGTCACACACCCAGACCCATGTTCCCTTGGGTCGCACCAGGGGCATGTCCCAGGCCCTGCCCTGGAGACCATGCTTCCTTGAACTGTCCTGGGCATTTCTGAAATCCACCCCATGGGACTTTAACTGCTCCCAACCATCTCCCACTGCTGCTGCTGGTGAAACCCCTCCCTTCAGTTTCCCAAGCAGGCTTGGCCATGCTCCAGGGGCCAATTAACAGTGAACACTAAGTGTACCCAGAGGTCACTGCTCATGCACTATAAAATGATGTCCCCATGTTGCAGAATTCAAGAGATCAGAAAGACCAAAGGGGAAAGAGGAGGAAGGATTTAATTTCAAGGGGTTAGGTGCACACCAGCTCAGCTTGACCTTACGGTGTCCAAAGTGACTGAGCATTGGCCAATGGACAGGTTCTAGTTTTTATAAGTTTGGTCAGGGGGGTGGGCCTTTGGCATGGAACTTGTGGGTGAGCAGAAGGAGAACAAAGGTAGTTTGTCAAGATGTGACAGTTTTGTAACCTGCTGGCTTTGCTCAGGTGTAACGGGATGTTTTGGGAACAGGAAGTTAGAAAATTTTACTTACAGGGACAAAAGTTACTGCTTTTATGTGTATTAGAGCACACAACAACAGCTATAGGGAGGGGGAGGTTTGGGAAACTTGACCTTTTCTTTTTAAATCCTGCTTGGACCGAGGTCGCTGTCAACACTTCTGTGGCCGCCACATGCAGAGGTGAAGAGACTGAGGCCTGGAGAGGTGAAGCAGTTTTCCCAGGGCCATGCAGCCTCTGAGTGGTGGGGCTGGGATTTGAATCCAAGTTGATGGCCGTCAGCACCAGGCAGCCTTGGCTGTGCCTGCCGGGACCGCAGACTCTGGCCAAGGAATATAACTGTTCCTGCCCAAGCGGCCTGCTGATGTGCAGGTCACAATCCTGGGGGTGCCATGGGTGTAGATTTGTGTGGCCTGGCATGATCAGGGAGAGCTTCCTGGAAGAGATAAGTGGACATGAGGAACTGTAACAGGGCTAGCGTGCAGGATGATGAGCAGGCAACAAAATGCATGTGGTTCCCCAATCAGACTGTACTGGAGCAGCATCTGCCTCTGACCCTTCGTGATCTTGAGATCTTGAGTAGTGTCTTGGGCTCTCAGAGTTCCATCTCCTTCTCTGGAAAGGACGCCATGAGGTTTAGATGAGAACAAGTTAACTTCTCCATGGTGGATGCTTGAAAATTGTCAGCTGTTGTCCTCATTATGGTCACTGTGACCCCTCTCCAAGACCCAGTTAATGAGAAGAGGAAGGTCCAGCACATGGCAGGTGCTTTGTTCCTGAAAGGCAACAGGAGGAGGATCCTGAGGAAACTGACACAGAAATCACACCCAGCCTGAGGCTTCCCCTCTAGGAGCAACAGGAAGGAAACCCAGTTTAGGCAAAGCCCCTGAGGGAGGCTTTACTCAACATGGCTCCAACCTGACTCTCTGCCCTCTTCTATGTCAACCTCCATTTGGCTTCTAGGATTTTCCTGGACAAGCACAGTGGTGCAGCATTCCATGGGCAACACCGAATCCTGGGGAACAACAACTTCAGTACCCACGATGCAGACCACGACAACTGTGCCTGCAATTGCGCAGAGGCACTAACTGGAGGTGGGTTAGGCTCAGCTGCACCTTCCTTGCTGGGGCGCTAAAGCCCCTTTCAAGCTACCTCAACTCCTAGCTCCATCACCGAGGAAAGGCCAGGGAGCAATTCTTCACTAACTCTGGCTTGGGCAGTGCTCCTGGGCTGAGACAGAGGTGAGAGAGAGGGAGATGGGATGAGTCAGAGACAGCAGGAAGGACAGAGACAGGAGAGACCTGAGCCACAGAGATAGGGACAGATGGGGGCAGAGAGAGACAGAGGCTGATAGAAATGGCAGCAGTGGAGATGGAGCTGCACTGGGACAGGGAAGGCAGAGGGAGAGCTGGAGAGGAAGTGCAGCCTTGGGCACAACTGGAAGAGGACTGGGTGCCTGGGGACAGACGTCTGGGAGAGAGGGAATGATAGACACCAGGCACAGACAGCCAGGTGGGAAAGATTTCCTCTGACAGAGAAAGGCACACAATGTGACACAAGCCTAGAGACCACCAAGGAGAGATTCACATGGAGAAAGAGACAGAGACCACCAGATACCAATAGAAAGTGACGTGGACCAGGAGGAATTAAGAAGAATGGGAAGTCCGTGAGGGAGCAACAAGGGAGGCAAGGAGGTGCAGAAGAGCCTGGAAGGGTGGCCAGAGCCCCTCTACCCCTAGATGGCCAGGCTGAGTTGAGGGTCAGTTGGCCCCCACTCACCTCTTCACCCAAATGGCTCTTCAAGGATCAACAACCCTGCTCATCTGAGTCCCCCTCTTCCGCAGGGTGGTGGTTTGATGCCTGTGGTGCTTCCAACCTCAATGGCATCTACTATCTGGCCGGAAAGCACTTGCACAAGATTGATGGCATCCGCTGGCACCATTCCTTTGAGGGTCCCACATCTTCGCTCCGATCATCCCGCATGATGATCCGGCCCTTGCCCCACTAGTGAGTGCCGCGTGGAGGCCAGTCAACGTTGTCCATCAGCACAATATGACAAGCAATAGCATCTGCCTGTACAGCTTCCTGAAGGTCAATCAGACTATGGATGTGACCACCTCCAAGACTCTAGGTTCTCAATTAATGATGATAATGGCCTGTGTTAGAGGACATTAGTTTTCTATTGTATAAAACATTCAAGTCTGATGACACATGTCCCTGACTGTATGAAAGTTCCCAACTGACATGACCTATTAGAGAATGCTATGTGGATTAGAGCAACGATTCTGTGAATGTAGTGTGTGACTGTGCCATAGTTACCTACCTGCTTTGAGCTTCTGTTCACTCCTCTATGAATGCAGCCCTCAAAGAATGGCAAGGATGATGAATGATACAGTGTGTGTGCATGTGCATGTGTGTGTGTAAATGATGGGACAGCTGTTTGAGGGTAAAAATGTGGGCCCTGACATTTCTCCCTCTGCACAGAACAGGCTAGAAACACCCAGGAAGATGCTCCTTCTTCTGCATCTCTCACTGATTTCTACCTCACTCTTAGCAGGTATGGTACAGATAAATAAGATAGATAGTGTTGTTCAATGAGAGGATGCTGTGTTCTTTCCCCTGCCCTTCAGGTCCCCCCCAAGAAGCTCAGAACCCTAGTGCAGGCACTGAGAATGTACCATCCTGATGGAGACCCTGCTGGACAATCTTCTTTAATTGTGCTTCAGACCAGGTCTCCCATGGGCTGGGGAGGCAGACAGGAGGGGACAGAGAACTGCAAAATGTGATGATTCCTGCTACATTAGGCCAGTAGGGAAGTCTCCCCACTCTCGGTAGAACATTGTTTGGGACTCAGAAATCTTAGTTTCAAGTTGTGGTGCAGCAAACTAAGCCCTGTTTGTTCAGGCGACACACAGGGCACACCCAATATGTAGCAGGTACTGTACACGTCATGGTGTACAAGACAATATCTCGGGGAACTTTATATTTCTGTGTATCTTTCTAAGATTTTCCTGCAGGGCTGAGATTTGTCTTTTTAACTTTGTTTAATAAAGCAAGTAAAAATAAGGGAGTGATTTTAGTTTCTTAGTTTCACATGGAGTCTAGAAAGAAACCTGGCACATAGTATGTGTTCATGAAATACTGGATGGAGGAAGGCAAGGAAAGTGGATGGGCAGAAGGATAGATGAACACCAGGCCCTTAGAAACACTGAGTTTAGACATCCATTTGACAGATGGAGAAACTGAGAAGCAGGAGGTAGAGAGGAACTGAGTAAGAGTCAGCATCTGGGATCCTCTCACTGGCACTAGGATTTAAGGAAGGAGAGCCTGTGTGGACAGGAGGAGCAGAATAGGGCCCTGAAGATGCGCCCCTGTACCTTGGGTGTTGCATCTCTGTCACTGTGGGAACCTGTGATGGCTGGGAGGACTGGGGTGGCCCTGAGCAATGCCCTGGCCAGCTGACATGTAGCTGGCCCCTTCTGGATATTCATGGGCCCAGGTCAGTTTAGCTCAGTGCTGGGAGCCCATCCTGTTCCAAAACCACCTTTCATTTTGTGATGTGATGACGGTGCTTATGTGGTACCCATTCAGGGGTCTGGGCTCTCTCTAGGACTTAATATATTAATACTAATAACTATCAGTTGCTGAGACTGCCTAGCTCTGCACCCCAGTTTGCCACATGGAACTATGTGAGCCTGAGAAACCTATTTACCTTCTCTGTGCCTCAGCTTCCTCATTGGTGAGAGGAGTTAATGTCACTTTCCTCCAGGGTTGCTGTGACTGTGTGGCCCATGTGTGTGCTCTATAGCTGCTTACAGCTGTCCCATTATAATGCACCTGTCACCTGCCTGACTGTTCTGGGGCCTGTCACACAGAACACTGCTCTGAATATTATCAACAATGTCTGAGGACATTATCAGTCTCAGTTTGCAGAAAGGGAAATGGGGGCTCAGAGAGGATAGGTTGGATCTGAACCCAGGCAGCTACCTCTAGAACCAGTGCTCCTAACTAACCCAGATCCTGCACCTTTTTTCTCCTGCCTTCAACACTGGGGCACTTTGGAGGGTGCCTAGACCCTGTGGGAAGAAACAGCCAAAAAAACCAGGCATGAGTCCTCACCCTCACCCCTTCCGGGCCCCAGCCACAGCTGCCCAGCTCTTTGGTGCCTCATAAATTGAGCTCTTGTACTTCATTACCTTTTGTTTTGGGGAAAAGATGGCTCCATGGCTGAGAAGTTCAAAAGCCTGTACCAGACCAAGCCTTTTTTTTTTCAGATGAGGAAGCTGAGGCATCAGGGTAACAAGGTGCTTACCAGTGGTGAGGGGCCTAATTCTTGGTGCTTAGTTCTGCTCACCACAGTGAAGCAGGACATTCATGGAGTAGACCTGGAACCTCTGGAACTTTCTCAGTCAACTTAGTCTTGAGGATCACAGACTGCCATTTGCCCATAGACAGTCCCCCATTGGCCCTGGGTTGTTGGTGCTCAGATCCTCCCCAGGGCTCTCAGGGCCTCCTGAGTTTGGACCAGTGGTATCGCTTTTTCCCTTCCTGGGAAGGAGGCCGTGGCCATAGCCCAGCATGGAGAGGTGCTCAGCCAAACTGCAGGGGGGTCTATGCTGTTTGGAGAGGATGAAGGGGCACCCAAGAGACACTGGCAGGAGGTTGTGTGACTGTGAGGTCACATCCTTTCAGATTCTGCTGAACACACGGTCTTCCAGGTCCTAGAGAAGGGGACAGTGGTCTAGACACCTCAGACTTCCCACTTCTGGGAGCTACAAACTGTCCTCAGGCTGACCCCTCACTGTCCTCGGGACCCCACCCTCATTGTTCCCTGTACCTACCCCTCACTGGGGATGGTGCAATGTGTCCCCAGTCAAGAATGGGCAGGGCTACTGTGTTAGCCCCTAGTGGCAGTGACTGTCTCCCAGATGTGATGGTCTGAGTGGGAAAGCAGTGTCCAGATGTTGTTTATGTCCTTGGTCATTGTTGACATGTGTCCATACTGCCAGGAGGGGACTGCAGGATGTGTTGCACAGAGTTTCAAGTGGGACTCTCTGGCATGGTTCTGGGTCCCTCTGGGGACAGAGCAGGGACCAGAGCAGGGTCTGGCCCAACTCAGGCTCACTGCCATGGGGAAGGGAACAGTGGCCTTTTTTTGTCCTCCCATCCTCACTCTCAGGGAGTCCTCGAGCCAGCTGTGAGAAATTCTCAGGTCACCATAACCACTGATGTTCTCATGCAAGCATAGTTCTTTGGGCACACCCCAAATATGAAGAAACCCAAGCTCTAAAATTGGGCATCAAATAAACAGCTCTGCTCTGATTCTCATAGGAGTCTCTGAGGCACAGACACCTCGGAGTCCCAGATGGTCAGGTGGTGAGACTAAGAGTGACAGGTCCCTGAGAACCTATAACTGTCAACTCCTGCCCAGCTCCTGGCAACCTGCCTGTGAGGGTGGCCAGTGGGATTCCTGTTTTACAGATAGGGAAATGGAGGCACAGGTCAGGACACTGATTCTGGGTCACTTAGGCAAGAATAAAGGGCAAAACTTGGGTTTGAACTCAAGAAGTCTGGCTTTTCACTATGCTTCCCACCAGTGGCTCTCAAAGTGTGGCCCCAGGAGCAATAGCAAGAGCATCTCCCAGGGATCCATTTGCAATGCAGACTCCAAGCCCCACCTGAACGCACTAAGTTAACAACTAACTCGGGTGAGACCCAGCAATTTGCTACACAAACCCTTCGGGCAACTCTGGTACACACCCAAGGTCAAGAGCCCCTACTCCTCTGAGGACAGTGGCACACACCTGACATCTGTAATTCCTCAGGAGGCTGAGGTAGGGGAATAGTTTAAACCCAGGAGTCTGAGACCAGCCTGGGCTCGTCAATAAAGAGCACCCTCACTGGATTCCTTCCTTCTCTTAGTGGGTGAGGGCCGGGGCCCACTCTTGGTAATAGGCAGCAACTGACCTTTCCTCCCAGTTTCAGGGACAGTAACAGGGAATGCGAGGGTCTGTGGCAAACTGGGGAGCACACACTCCAATTATGTAGCTGCAGTCGCTTACCGTCCTATGGGGAAGTAGCCCAATTGGCACTTTCAAGCTTTCTGTAGAGAAGTCCAAATTCTATCTTTTCCCCACAAAATCTCTTGATATTATAATACTGATAATCTATACAAATTAGTCTTTGAAGTAACAATGTGTGTGGCTCGGATTCTTGGCCTGCATAATGAGGACCTTTCAGTGACAGGTTCATTGGACTGCCAAGCAGAGGGCCTTGTCTGGGAGAACTTATTATTCTCAGGGTCCCAGATGGCACCCTGAGCCTTTAGGTTCCAAGGAAAGTGCTGCAGAGTGGAGGTGGGCAGGAAGTGAGATTTTGCAGAGGCAAATTAATTGCACGCCAAATTGAACCTTAGCAACCGAAGAGGTCACTTGCAAACCTTGAGTTATTGATTCCTGTTAGTATAAGGATATGGGACCATTCTCAGGATGAGAGTTGGACATTTCTCTGAAGAACACAGGTCACACCTCGTCCTCAACAGAAAGAATAAACTGTCTCTTCACCCAAGACCAAAGCCGCCTGCTAATGTCTCTGCCAGGGCCACTTCACTCTGTGGCAAGTGAAAGGACATGTCCCTGTCCCAGCTGTCCACATTCCTGTGAGTTTCAGGACAGTGAAGGCACAGGAAGGGAGCTTAGGTGTACTGTGTATGTACTGTGTGCTGGACTCTTGCTGGTTTCTTTGCTGCCTCTCTTAACAAGGCCAGTGGGGCTGGAGCTGCTGCCAGTTGTTCAGATGGGGGAACTGAGGATCTCAGAGGTGAAGGGACTGGTCCAAAGTTGTTCAGTGACCAGTGGAGCCAGGACTTCCACCTGAGCACCTGTACCAGAACCCATGTCCTTAGATTTCTTAGATCCTCAGAAGAAGAAAAGACATCATCCTCTTCAGCATAGTGACACTAACTGTAATTTATCAGATGCCTGTTGTGTGCTGGGCTCTGAGGTAAGTGTTTCCCACATGACCTCCTTTAATCATGACAACCCTGCAACGCAAGCATTATTACTCCCATTGGATAGCTAGAAAACCCGAGGCTCAGAGAGATAAAGTACCTTGTCTGTGCTCATCTCCCACCCCGAGTGTGAACAGTGAGCTGGCACTGGATCTGACACACAGTAGGGGCTCAGTAACTTTGATGAATGGACAGATGAATGACTCTATGGATGGGTCCTCCAACCCTGGGCTGGCACGTATAATCAGAGTTGTCACAGCCTGTATCACTTTGTTAACAGTGAGGACTGGCATGCTTATCATTTCCCCATGAAATACACATCCAAGTCTCAGCTCACCCTGTCCTTGGGTACTGGGAGAAAGATGAGTGATTCAGATGTCATTCAGGCCTCTTCAGCTGCTGGGGCCATGCAAGGGCATACACATGGGTCAAGTGACATTTTAACTGGCTAAGAAGGGTCGTAATAATGGGAGACAATTACTAAAGGTTGCATGTGGCACCCAAGGAAAATTTGGCAATTTGGAATTTGAGCTCAAGTGCTTTTATTTGGAAGCGTGCATCTGTACTGGGAGAGGTAGCAATGAATGAATGACAGGATCCTCTTGGGATGCAAAAGAATCTAGGAACTTTCTAATTGTGTTCCCTGAAACATAAGACTCCTCCTGGGTGCTGTGGCAGTCAGGGTGAGTTGTTTGTGTTTCAAGTCTCTCTACTGTGCAGAAACAGATGCTTCCCCAGGATCTGCTTTCTGTCAAGCAAGCATCACCCTTTTTGATTGTAATTTGACAGAAGAGATTGAACTCAAATGGCAGAAGGACTTCCTTTGGAGCTGTGGGGTAACCCAAACCTTAGGAAGGACTGGAAGAGAGCAGAATCTTTGGAATCCATGAGATTTCTGTTTGCTGTTTCTCTCCTTGCATCTGATCTGATATCTCTTTCTCTCTCTATCTCCATCTCTCTTCTTCTCTATTACTCAGAAGGCATTTGATTGCCAGTAACAGAAAACAAAAATCAGACTGACTTGAGAAAAGAAAAAAATCATAGGTGCACAGGGACAGTCCAGGTACATAGACGACTCATTCTAGAATCTGTATCTCCTGGCTCCGATGCTGTGGTATGGCCTCCACCCTTTCCTAACATGGCACCAACCACCTCTGGTCTACATTCTCACTGTTCTGAAGACTTGAAAAGAAAACATGCACATAACACACATACACATACACACGCACACACACAGACACAGACATGCACACAGACACACACACACAGACACACACACACACACTCCTGTTGATTTAAGGAAAATTTCCAAGACTAGGCCTTGTTAAGACACATACTTCTATCTGAAATAACATCACTGACATCAAGGACAACCCATTTTCTAATTGCTTAAATTTCACAAATGTGTGTCACTGTGGCGCGGGCTCCACGTGAACTTCAAACCCAACAACGTGGAGGATATCAGCAAAATGAGGACCTGTGGACCCTAGTGCCCACTAAACAGGCTGCTTTTCCACCTGTAAAGGCCTTTAAGTCAGGAGGGCAGCCCGGACCATTGTCCGCCATCCCAGAGTCATTCTCAAGAGATTTGGTCTGAGTGGCTCTACCAAAGTACCAGGGCTAATTTCACACAGTGCAAGCCGGGTTGTCCTCACCAGTTTTCAGAGAATTGAGGCTAGGAGCAGAGAAAACACTTCCCACATACCTGTTACATTTATTTTAGATTTGTTAAAATATACCCTCCTGGGCCCAGAGTACACATGTTATAATTCTAAGATTGTAATTCACAAATGTGTTTAAGAATCAAGTTTGGCATGTTCACTGAAAGAAAGATAGCCTCTTTAATAAATGATGCTGGAAAAACTGGCTTTCCATATGCCAAAAACTAAAACTAGACCAAAGCCTATCACCATGCACTAAACTAAAGCAAAATGGATCAAAGATCTAAATATTAAAACAGAAAACACTAAATCTTCTGGAAAACAAAGAAGGTAGAAATCTTGAAAACACAGGGGTAGATGGAGAATTCATGAACAAAAGTCAAACTGCACGGGAAACCCTTCCCAGAATCAACAACTGGGATCTTGTCTTGTTAAAAAGTTTCTGCATGTCAAAAGAAATCTCCAACAGAGTGAAAAGAAAACCCACAAATTGGGAAAAAATTTTAGTCAACTGCCCTTCAGACAAAGATCTTCTATCTAGAACATACAAAGAATTTTAAAATATCAGGCCCTCAAAATTCAAAGACCCAATCCAAAAATGGGCATCTGAGATGAAAACACACTTCTCAGCTGAGCAAATACGAATGGCAAATAAATACATGAAAAAATGTTCAGGATCATTGGTCATTAGAGAAATGCAAATTAAAACAACTGTGAGATTTCATCTCACTCCAGAAAGAATGGCCAGGATCAAGAAAACCACCAATAACAAATGCTGGAGAGGCTGTGGGGAAAAAGGAACCCTTCTCCACTGTTGGTGGGAGTGTAGACTGGTGCAGCCACTGTGGAGGTCAGTCTGGAGGTTCCTCAAAAAGCTAGGACTGGAAGTCCCATTTGACCCAGCTATTCCGCTTCTGGGCATATTCCCAGAAAAAGTGAAATCATCATACCACAGTGATATACGTGCACCCATATTTGTAGGAGCACAATTAGTAACAGGAAAATCTTGGAAACAATCCAAATGCCCATCAATTGAGGAATGGATACAAAAGATGTGGTACTTTTATATGATGGAGTACTAGTCAAGTATAAAGAAGGATCACATTGAGGCTTTTATAGGTAAATGGATGAGACTTGAGACCATACTCATAAGTGAAATAAATCAAACTCACATAAGTAAACACCACATTGTCTTCCTAGTGTAAGAAACTGAAAGACTCAATAAGATACAAAATTCCCGATAAATGTGGGGAAAAGGTTCTGAAGTCCAATAATGCTTTTATTCTTTGATTTGATTGGTTTGAGTCTGTATTCTACTATTTGATTGCAATATTTGAGAATATATGAACAGCTCTTTTGAAGAGAACAAAGGACATTAAGATAGCCATTGCTGATTTCTTGTCTGATTTGAAGGCCTGTAATGCTTTCACTTTTTTGTTTTTTCAGGTTTTATGTTATTTTGTTTTGCTTGAGTTTATTGTGTGTGAATGTTTGAACAACCTTTTCAAAGAAAACAAGAGACACTAGGGTAGCCATTGTCAATCTCCTGTTGTTATGTTTTGAAGACCTGTATTGCTTGCAGTGTTGTGTTCTGAAATTCTTTGTTGTGTTTAACTCTGCTCTGTTCTGTTCTGTTTTTTTGTTTGTTTTGTTTTGTTTTGTTTTGTTCTCTTTAAAATAAAAAAAAACAAGTTTGGATATTTTTAGAGTAGTGTTGTACATGCTCTAAGTGCCATCACACTATTTGCAAGGTGTGCATTCAAGTCCCTACACCTGTGACCTTGGGGATATCACTGCTGTCTTCTAAAGAGTTAGAGATATGAAGTGAGGCCTGACAGAGACCATGAGAATTCAGAGTCAGAGGAGGCAGGACAACCTGGAAGCACTAGAGAGCTTCCTAGCCAACTGCTCTGGGTGGGAAATAGGAGCTGTGGGTGTAGGGGGCAGGCTTGACAAAGTCACCTGCTTACCAAGACAAGGGTTGAAAGATGTTACTTATGATCCATCCTACAGGTGCCCATCCAAATATTATCTCAGGGCAGGGTGATTTTGTTTTTCAGTGTGTGGAGTCATTATTCTACAATCAGTGCAGGAGCTCCAGGGTTCCCTTACAGTCTAGGGCATCATTTGGAGAAAGATCTACACCTTCCACCTTTAGTGTCCTCTGTGAAACTTCCTGGGTAGAGCTGAGTGATTTCTGAGCACTTTCCACAATGCTAAGAAGTTCACAAGGTCCTGGTCTTGGAGCCCTACTCCCACCCACCAGTGTTAGCATTTCTGTGACCTCAGTTCACCCATCAGCTGTGAGCCCCATAGGAGCAAAGACCCTATTTGGCTCACTGCATTGCCTGTGCTTTGTCTTACCCTGAGGAAGCTCGTCGAGCAAATGCTCAAGGAGGGCAGTGATAAGCAGAAAGACCTGTTCCCTTCCCTTTCTGATCCTAGGTGACACCAGGTGGTTTTTATACCTCCTTGACCCTGGGTGTCCTCTGGCACAAAGGTGTCCCTGTTTATACATATAGCACGAATAGCAGGCCAGGTGTCTCTGTTCGCACATTCAGCTTCCAGGAAACACCAGTTTGTTTTTCTGTAGCTGAATATGATTTGAACTCCTATTCTGAATCACCTTAGGCCATTTGAGTGCAGCCTAGTCTTTTGGTGGTGGAGTTCATCTTAGCTCCACAGAGCTTACACAGTGAGAGTACAGATGAGGGCACCTAGGGCTCAATAGACGTTGCTCTGTGCCTGTCTGCTGCTGAAAACCTGACATCATCAGTCATCATAGAGCATCACAAAAATCCAGTACCCTAAGGAAGATGACTACACTTTCCTCCTGCTCCCATAGAAACTCTGCAGTAGGCACTGCTGGGTTGGTATGACTGCTTTGTGATGTCTTTTCATAAGATATCTCACTCACCTGATTCTGCAATAGCTCCAGCTAGGGTGCCTGCAATTCTTCATGAGGGGAGAGAGTAGTAGGCACTTCCTGAATGTGGAGCAGATCATACCTACTCATATCTTGTGGACACATGAGCACATACAGCTGTAAAGGAGCTGGGAAGTACAATCCTTCTTTGCAGACAATGTGAATTGCTACAAATCAATTCTAGGATGGGGGTAGAATGTACCTGAAAGAGGACAAGCTCAGCCCACAGTTTGGGTCTCCAGTGCTCTCACAAACCACTCCCATGTGTGCAGAATGTGTCACCTTCCCCTACCCCTGACCTTGGTTTAGGGAGGGGAGCTAGGGGAACAGAAGGAGAAGATTTCAGTCTTATGTTCTAGGTCACCATAAAAGCTGAGTTTTTGTTCTTTCAATGTGTGGGGTTTTTTTTCGGACTATTTTAAATAAAGTGACAATTCTACAGAAGACACAAAGTAAAACCACCAGAGTTAAGCAAAATGGTTCAAAATATGAATAAGCAGCGTAGAAAAAATAAAAGTCCATAAAAAGGATCCAAATAGTAATGTAGGAGAAACTTCTTGGTTGCTGAAAAGATCAGCATTAAAAAGAAGTCAAGTTCCAAAGAACACAACAAGAAAAATGGTGCTTTCTGAGAATGTGCAAAGCTCATTATTACAGGCTTAAAAGAATAAAGGTGAAAGAGTTTTCTCTGAGAGGAGAGCCCAGGGCACCATGTTCCAGAGTGGAGGCTTCCTAATAAGTTTGTTCCCCAAGATTTATTTTACTCAGAGACTTCTGCAACCACCAGCAAGATGGTGAAGGACTCAGCTACTGCTCTAGCCTGCTGCAGACCATGGCATCATCCATGTGATGCTGGTTTCATATACATGCAGAACACAAGAGTTGTGGGACCAGGAAAGCTTCACCCAGATTTCAGAAGAATACCTGAGAGACAAGACTGTATGCATCTGAGATGGCAGAGCATGAAGTATTGAGGGTAAAGCCAAAAGTGCTGTGGAAAATCCAAGATGTTGGGAAATCCAGGAACATGAAACATCTGAGAAAAGCTGCAAGAAGTGAGCAAAGCCAGTCCAAAAGATATGCCATTAGGACTACAACCACGTTTTCCCTTCAGTGTTAGATCCTGGTTGCCAAATTCAGAGCAATAAAAAAATTCCTCCCCTCAATTTGTACTA
>RJWT010013049.1:0-22027 GCA_004365215.1 Cuniculus paca | reverse complement strand
GCATGAATGTGTGTATATATATAGGAAGATGATTTTTAAGCAAAATAACAAAATATTCATTGGGGTTATATTTACATTTAGAAATATGAATTACCATTTTTTCCTGTACAAGTTGCTAACATTTCTAGTTATATATAGTATACTGGGAAATATAAAATTTAAAAACAACAATAAACAACTATGAACCATTATTAAAATAATTAAAATTACAATATAAAACTTGAAAAAAAGAACATTCAAGATAGTGTGGCTAGAAAGCTATGAAGGAGAGGACTTTATACTTGTCTTGGAAGGCTGAAGAAGAACCGAAAGCTACAGAAACTAAAGGCAGATTTGGTTAATAAGAGGAGAATTCTGAGATTTTAATCAGTGGAAGCAAGTTGCCTCAAATTTTTTAATTTTGCTTTCACTACAAGTATTCAAGAAGAGGCTGACCATAATTTTTCAGGGATCTTCTTAGGGTCACACGAGCTTCATACAGATAGGATTCTTTCGCACCACAGATACTAAAATGTAGATGAAACCAGACAATGACATCTAATTATTTCCTTCTCATCAGAGGTTTCTTTCTCTGGGATAAGGTATTATTGTTTCTGAGAATTCCTTTTTAATCTTTTCCTTAGCACGCAAAGTAGAATGCCTTACTACATTCAAAGGTAGTTCCTTTGAGAGCGGGATATATATCTTTCCAACGTTCATGCTTATTACCTACAATAGTTCCAACTACATAGTCTACCTATAGCCTCAGTTTTTATTTTTCTTTTTGATGTAATTGCCATTTTGTTATTGTTGTTTAATACAGGTAAGCCAACATACCAGATCTGGTTAACACACCACTCCAGATCCAACCCAACTTGCATGTGTGGGGCCTCAGGAGCATACATTATTTTCTGGCTGGACAACCTTAATCTCCTCTTACCTACTATGTTTTCTAACCCCTCCACTAGCTGCCTATGGAGGGTCAAAACTAAAAAAGGACAGCATTTGCATAGACCAGATATATTGCTGACCTTCTTCCCACCATCTCTCTAATACCGTCTCGTGACATGGCAAGTCTATGAGACTTCTCTCAAGGCACCCTATATAGCCAAGCAAACAACTGTGTTTCCTTGAGAGGCTATGGACACCTTCTGTTTTCCCTCTTTTCCCTTTTCTTTTCACTCCCATGCCACTGGAATTACCTGCTCTCAGCAAAATGTTGGCATATAAGTTTTGTCCTCAGGTCTGTGTTTTGAGGAAACTATGTTGACAAAAGCAATACATAAACAAAATCTCTCAACTAAAACTGTAAATATTTCATGTATGCTAAAGTACTAAGTGTTACTTTTTGAAGCTTAGGGCTAATTCAGCATGAATTAAAGACATCAAGTAAATGTTTCTGCTTAAAATGTTTCTGAAATTGTATTTTGAGGTAGTTGATTATAGCATCTCAAATCTATCCTATGATACCTTCTGCAAGAGTGAGCCACATAAATTCTGATGCAAGTAACTTACATAATTGATTTATAGCCTGGATAAGGAAAAGGAACCTGAAATGATGAAAAGCATGGCTTGATCACATAGGGTGAGCGTAAGAGAATGAGCCACAGAAGCCACCTGTGTCCACCTCTAAAGCTCTCTAGTAAACTCTCTACTTGCCTTAACCCTTCCCACCTCTGTTAACTAAGCAACCACTTGATGCTACCCTTCCTTCCCCAGAACACTTTTTCACAGAGCTTCATTCCCATTGGCCTTTGAATCCTTGTGCCTTTACTCACCCACTTTCATCTGCCCTCCTGCAATGACCAGGCATGCCACACTCAGAACATTACTCCTATCCACAGGGAATTCTAGAGTCCCCATCACGTAGAGGCCCTTGAGGAATGGAAGCTCAGTATCCACAAGAACAGTCTTGTCTGCAAGAGAAAAGGAAATTGCTCAGATGTATACCTAAAACAAGAATCACCTTCTCTCTTCTAGTGATTTTTCCTGGAGTTCTCCTGGGAATTCAGGAACTGCTTACATTGCAGCCTATGCCAGGACATGTGCAGCAACTGGAAGAACAAACAGTCTGCCAGAGGCAAGGTCTTATTTAAAAGACCATGATTAGTAAGTATTGCCATTGCTTAATACAACAAATGTCATGGCCAGAAGGCATGGCTTATGCCGCAAGCCCACAGCACTGCAAGCTCCCTATCCTTTGTCCCTTTCCCTTCATTTTAGGCTCTAGTTTCAGGAAGGTACATGACATTGGTCTCTGAAGACAGATTGTTTGGATGTAAATCCCAGCCTTGTTAGTTAATATAGGTGTAGACTAACAACTCTTTCTGTATCTCAGTTACTTCTTCTATGAAATGGAAATAAAAATACTTCATTCATAAGGTTTGGGGGAAGGTGAAATCAGTTAATGGACATAATATGCTTATATAATACTAGTAAGCCTCCTGCAATTCTCTAATTCCCACTGTGAAGGCAAAGGACATGGTGCATCCTCCAAAAGGGCCGCACACTCATCACTTGTACTGATGCTCATTTCTTTGGCATGCTAGCTCAACTCAGCGACAACTTCAATCCACAGTTCTTCAATTCTCCTTTCAGCAAAACCATTTCCATAAAACTTGAAAGAAATAATCATAGCTTTAGTCTGAAATTAACAATAAAGTAATACATAAACAAAATCTCTCAACTAAAACTGTAAATATTTCATGTATGCTAAAGTACTAAGTGTTACTTTTTGAAGCTTAGGGCTAATTCAGCATGAATTAAAGACATCAAGTAAATATTTCTGCTTAAATTTTAAGTACAATAATCACTGATGTATGTAAGAATTTTTAGGCACTCTTATTAACATAATGTAATTTCTCATTCCAGAAAACAATGCACTCTGCTGTTCTAAAGGACTTGTTCAAGCAAATTAACTTTTCATGAGTTGTCTTTCCCTAATTATAAGACCACTTGCCTATTTCCCTAGTTATAAGACTAGTCTTGAATCCTGCAACAGAGACCATGGGACTGTAATTTTCCTCCTGGATTCAGTAAAATTAGCTTCTAGGCTTTTTCCATCACTATGAGTTGTAGCCAATCAAATGTATACAGAGGATTTGGTGTAACCAATGAGGAGATTTGGAATGGCTTATTATCAGAGATAAAACTTAGCTTGCATCCTAAGGGACTGTGGGTGGTGTTGATGATACTGCACCATGACCATATTTGAGAACAACTACCCTGTGTCCAGCTGAGAGGAGAGAGAGAGAGAGAGAGAGAGAGAGAGAGAGAGAAATGCAACTCATTCTTCAAACTCCAGTGACAGCTTCATAATACCTCAGAGCACAAAAATGCATTATTCAAATCATATACATACATTACTGTGGGTAACACACTAACTGCTATGCTACTGAGCTGGTGGTCAGTGAATTACATCTTCCTCTCCAACTGTTAGAGAAAGAAGCTATTCACTTTTTAAAATTTCTCACACTAGTTGTAATATAACAATACTAAATGTTGTACACATCTGTTAAGTTTAGTCCCTTACATAATTTAAATTCAAGAATTCATTACTGATTGATAATGATCAGACCAAACAAATAAAAATATATATCTCAATCTCATCCCTGGTACTTTTCAAAACATTCAAACAAAAGGGTGACATAGTGACAAATGTTCTAGGTTTGGCACACGTTTATGGAATTTTGGTTTCAAGATAGAAGTCATGTAAAGCAAACACTTCTAAAAATAAGAGTTTTATAAAAAATAAACTTTTCTATTCCAAACTATGACCCATTTGACCAATTTTGAGCTATTAAGCCTGATTGCACTAAATAATAGAACTGATTCAATAAGTGCTTTCTGTCACCCACACCCGTCCATACACACCTACATACACACACACATGCAGGCGCGCGCACACACACACAAACAGGAAGTGCTCTGAACATGCTGCTGAGCTAAAATATGATTGTTTCAATTTTTCACTATGGTCTTTATCATATACCCCTCCTGGAAAAAGGTTTTTGTCTTTTTAATTGCTCTGTCCACTCCAAATATACCACAGGTTTCCCAGCATTTACGGAGGTTAACCATCATAACTGCATAAGGACAGGAACCACAACCGGCCAATCCCACTTCTACATTCTCAGGATGCAAAACAATATCTAGCCTCTGGTAGTGCTCAAAAAGAGCAGCAAACAAAATATACTTAGGTATAAACAATCCAGTGGCTCGCACAGAAAAGCAGCAGGATGAAGACAAGAGTGGAAACATTATTCTTCTTTCTTTTGATGCCATACTTCTCACTTTTAAATTTCCTGGATTCATCTATCTCCCTTTTTTGTTGTTCTTTCTCTTTCCTCAGAACATGCCAAATCTGATAAATTGGTAGACAGTCATCCCACCATCAGATAAAGACAGGTAAACAAAATAAATTCAACACGACAGTGTTGGAATGATTATATGGCCTTCAGTTATAGGGGTTATATTGCCTCCTGTCTTCATTCTCAGCTACTTCAAATTGCAGTCTATCAATGTGTTTGTTATAGCACAATTCTGCTAAAGTTAAATAAACATATCCCCTATAAAATCTTTATAAGGGGAGTCTCCTTGTAATCACAACAATAAAGATTACAATAACACAAGCAAAACAATTCAAACTGATGAAGCCCCCAGAGCAGACCAGCTGCCAGCCCAAATTGACCAGTTCTCAGTGATGATGACAGCTGTGGAGGTGTTCTTTTTATTCTAGGTGTGAGTTGGAATCCATATGCCACATTCTCCAATAATATGAGTTATTTCCAATAAAATGTAGGCAGAACTGAAGTCTGACTTTTCTCTAGAAGTAGCATTGTTTCTGTGAAATTACTCAACATATTTCAGAGAAACACTCAGGAATCATTATAAACCATCTTAATAAACATTAATGATGAAACACTTCTAATTTAACTGTGACCCAGTGCTTTCCACTTTGTCCCCCCTTGGCCGTGGCTCTCCCATCCCACTCTGTCAATGACCAATCTATCCTATTTGAGAGAACGAGTCCTGGCATATGGAGGGAACCATCTGGAATTTCTGTTGCTCAATGGGAGGCCAATAGGGGAGCTGATCTGGAAAGAGGTTCCAAAACGAATTAATGAGTTGCAGATGTAATTAAAGACTGCTTTTCCCCCCAAAGGGGCCTAGGACCAGCCATGGGGTGGTGCTTCTTGGTTCCGAATTACAGCCTCTTCTCACTTGTTCATCCATCAAGCACTAAACACCCACTATCTTTATCCTAGCATCCTTGCCAAGAAATGCTTGGTTTTGTTTCTAAGAGTGTTTTGCGACAATTGTGACAATTAGAAAGATAAAGCTTTAGAAAAACATCAGAAACTTAATGTTAAGAAGAATCCCTTCAATTTCCCCATGTTCCAAATGTAATAGCAAAAAAACCAAAAAATAACAATGACCAAAAACAAACAAACAAACAAACAAACAAAGAAGAAGATCTAACCTTTTAAATGCATTAGCTACCCACCAGACTAGAAAACCTGACACAAATCAGAAGACAGATGTCTCCGACAAAAGGCTAGGGCTTCTTTTTTATCAGCAATAATTTGACGACTATAGTTACAAAGCACTCCATGTAATTTCAGCACTAGATTTAAACACACTTTTTTCCAATAGAGTTTGGGAATCAAGGTCACTGTTTAGTAGCATTCCAAGGGTCTGACACTTGTCTCAATCCTGTAGAAATGAGAACCAGGGCAAAGGGCACAGATCCTGGGAATAATGATGGGGTCACAGAAATAATTTAAAGGAAGCAGAGCCACTGTGTGTATGTTATTCACTGTATCAAGCCCCATAACTTAGGTGGTGAAGACAGTTTTCACAACAAGTCAGTCATTGTCAGAAAGACGCCCGCACCAAGTTTGGATTTAATTGAGACTTCTGAGAAAGACCAATGGCATGCAAAGGCAGAGCAGCACATACAAGGACCACTTGTAGGTTGCTGTTTTCCTGCACCTTTGATATTAATGGTTTCCACATTTGGTCTTGGCTGCAATATTTCCCTATAAATAAATATGTGAACCAAAGGAAAAGTGAGTGTTAATGTCATTTAAATCACTATTAACTGATCTAATCCTTTTGAAAAAGAGAATATTTTTAGCTTAAAAGTGACTACCTAAAACACTTTTAATATACATTTTATGCAATGATTTGTGATGTTTTCTCTTCTTTGCAGTCTTATTTAATTTTTGGAGAATCTAATGATTCACTCAAATAGTTTATCATAATTTATAAGTATGGCTAACACTCCAGAGAAACGGGCTCCAAAAATCATGGAAACTTTCACATGTAACTCATTCACAGGGATAAAAGGTTAACATGATTTCAAATTAATGTCAAGTAGATTAATTTACTGAAATTAAGGTATTTGGTTTTCAAATTCTCCTTCTTTTGTGGAAAAAAATTGAACAAAAAAGTGCTAGAAGTGCACTCTTTCAATAAAAAAGTGCAGTGTTTCTATAACTGAACTCCTTTTAGAGACCTGCAGACTTTATATCCTGCCTTTTTCCCCAACTCCTCACAGGTGGTTTTTTTATTCTATTCTTCATATCATTTTTTTTCAAACTGGTCTTAAAAATAGGCAGAAGAGATAATTTTCAAAGTGCCCAGAGGCATGGGATTCAAGACTGAAAGTCAGCTTCCTAAAGCCTTCACAAAGAACCATCTGCCACTGTCTTACCTGATGTGGTGGTGGGCGGCGGGGAGAGAGAGGGAGAGAATGAGAGAATGAGATAGGAAGCAAATAGAACAACCCTCCCCACTTACCCACTGAACTTTATGAGATAAACTCCTATTCCATCTTCTACATACACTCTGTGTCTTTCTCAACCACATACAGACATGCATAATTTGCATAGTAGAATCAACACTCTAAATTATGATATTTTAATTGATCAATAAAATGTTTAACATACAATGTTTATCTCTTCCTCTAGTCTATACCATCTGTTCTTCAAAAATATTTTGAATCTATTTAGTAGGAAGGTTTTTAAGTAAAATTACCAACTATATGAGATCAATCTACTACATCCCAAATTCTAAAAGGAAAATGTCAAAAAGTGTTGTTATTTTCATAAAAAATAGAGAACCTGCACATTCTTACCAGGCTTGCATTTTTTTTGTCTAGAGATAGTGCTATGTTGCTTTTCTTTTCAAAAGGTCTCAAATTTTTCAGAGCAGCTGAGTGTTGCCATTTGAAACGGTGCATGTTGCTTTGCTCTCTGAGATAGGTCAAGTCTCAATAAAGAAGGAAAAAAACTTGAAACACCTAAACTCTATATTGCCCAGGAAACCTAAAAATTAAGAGCATGCATTCTTATGTGTTTGAGTTGAAATGTTGAGCTGTACTTTGGCTTTATCCACATAATTCCATTTGTATGTTCATCATTAATTAATCTAGACCAGTTTGCAATTTGAGGATATAATCCCTGTCCAACTCTAATGTTGAATATGTGAATATGTTTACATATGTGACAGGCTTAGACTGGAAACTGTCAAGGGATCCAATTATTAATTTTTACATGTCATAATTTGTGATAAAGTTAAACTACTTATCAAACTTATCTCCTAAGTGGGTTTTCATTTTATTTGTTTGCTTAAAAAAATTGAGACCAACTTATGATAAATTAATATATTTTTTCACTTTAACCCTGAAGAAAAAATATGAAGTGATCATTCCTCAGTGAAGCTCTTTGGGCCAACATTCATGTAACAAGCATTGTATTCAGTGAATTTATTTCCCCCATAAGCTCTTTTCTTAAAAATAAATCATCTCTTTTCATTTCTGCTTAATAATAGAAAAGGCAATAAGTCCAGCAAACTGTGAGATTCTTTTTTTTTCTTTAGTATTATTGAATTTTAAACTTTCAATTGTTTTTTCTAGATGGAGAAAAACCAAAACATTATTAAACTCCTTAAAGATAAATACATATATTTGTTTTTAAAATAATACAATTATTTTATAAATACATAATCAATGCTTGAGAGATTTTAGAATACACTACAGAATAAACATTGAATAAATACTTTATATTTAATGTATTGTCTCAATTTTATAATTTCTGAGCAAACCAACATATATATTATGCTCCTGAGTTTGTACAGTATTTATAGTCTATATAAATATAAAATAATTTCTGCAGAAATATTCAATGCCTTCAATATTTCCATACTTTCTGTTTTTTAAGTGTACTAAAACCTTTAAGATAGCATGTGACTGTGTATTTCAATAAGTCACATGTATTCAATACAAAGTAGGGTTTTCAAAATCAATTCCAATTTGCTTGTATTCAAATACTTATCCAGAGACGATGAAATCTCATAGAATTTTTATTCACAGTTTTAAGTACTCCAGCAATAATATCTATGTTCTACAATGTCTGTGCAATGCCCCAGTACTCTAACATATCTGCATATTGCCTTGTTAAGATACAAAAGTCCTCATCCTTACAGTTAATGCCTGTTTTTAATCTAGAGTGTTTAGAAGTCTCCAAGAGAATACAGTGGTATCTGGGTTCAAAAGCTCAATTCTCCCTGATTCTGGCCACAAACTGAACTGGATAAGAATCAAATCAAATTTTCCCATAGATTCAACACTGAACCTAACCATTGAACTTGATTTTTCTCTCATACAAATCAGTTTACACCCAAAATCATGGAAAGAATCAAGTTTTTTAACTGAGGTGCTACTGTAATAAAGGAAAGCTTTACAAGTAACCAAAACTTTATTAGTTCATGCATTCAGCAAATTTCATGAGCCTTGTCAAGACACTTTGATGTGTGACAAAAAATTATTAATTAAAATAAGGGCCCCTTTATGTACAGAAGTAAACATACTGATAAGATTCATCTGGTGAGTTCTGATAGAAGGAAAAGTTAGACTTGAAGCCTTTTTGAGATTACTTGTGATGCAGTACTCAGAATAACCATGGCAAAGTCCAGGCCATATTTCAAAACAAGGAAAACTGTGTCTGTTTCTCCTATCCTTCTATTGTTCAGTCATCTCTGAGGAATGATGCCCTAATTTGTTCATAACTTCCATTGGCCAGAATCCTCTGATACTCTATCCACCTGCTCCCCATACATATTCAAGGCTCTCAGTACTTTCAGTTTCAGTCATTTCTCAATTGTGTCCCTATTCCTTCTAGAGTATGCACACTGGTACACAACAATGTAAAGAAATATTTCATGAACTTGATTATAAAGATCAGATAAAATAAAGCACATTCAATTATTAGCTATTACCTCTTTCCTATGTCAAACATGTGTTTGAGCATACCTGTTATTCCACTGTTGGATAAACAAAAGAGAAACAGATGCCACCCTTGTGAAGAATCATATTTTATGAAGGAAGTGAATGTTACACATAATCACACAAATAAAAAAAGCACAAACTATACAAATTAGTGGAAAGGAAAATGTATAGTCCTAATAGGACTATACAGTGAAGGACAAAAGATTAACAGGCTGAGCCCTAAAGTATGAGAAGCAGCTATCCAGTTTAAAAGAACAGGAAATAGGGAAAGTGAGAAGAGGAAAAGAACTATATATATTCAAAAGTATGTGAAGCTGCAAGAGCAACTGGACTACAGTATTCATAGGAGAGCAGTGGAGATGAAAGCTGAAAAAGTAGGCAGTGTACAGGTCAAGTAGGACTCTGAAAGATAATAACAATGAACAAACCATAAATGCCCAGCATAGAAAAGAATGGGGGTCCATTAAAAAGTTCCAACTGTAAATCCAAGAAGTTAAAAATATGTTCAAAAGTATGGGCAGCA
This sequence comes from Cuniculus paca, assembly GCA_004365215.1. NCBI lineage: Eukaryota > Metazoa > Chordata > Mammalia > Rodentia > Cuniculidae > Cuniculus > Cuniculus paca. The sequence continues at coordinate 12,233 of RJWT010013049.1, read as the reverse complement.
GAACCAGGCAGTGTAAAGACAGAGTGTCAGATCTTGAAGATAATGATCAATTCATGAGAGATACTTTTAAAACATCAGGAGAACATAAAAAATGGATCCCGTAGCTGCTATAAGACTAACAACTCAAAGAAGACTCAAAAAAGACTCTTGTAAGAGTAATTTATAATTTAAAAATCAGAGAACAGCACAAAGGACATAAAAACCTATTTATAAAAGTAATAGCAGAAAATTTTCCAGGTATGGAAGAAGAATTTAGCATACAGGTAAATGAAACATAGAAATCTTAACGCTCATGATAAAAAATCTTAATGCCATATTATTAATTAAAATACCATAAATCCAACACAATAACAGAATCTTGAGGGCTACTAGAGAGAAGCAAGGAATCATCCATAAAGGAAAAGCCATCAGAATTATAACAGACTTCTTAACACAAGCATTAAAGACAAGGAAAGCTTCAAATGAAAAGTTTTGAGCAACAATAAAAAAATTTAAACACAGACCATTGAAACCTACAAAAATAGCTTTCAAAATCAATAAAGAAATAAGATAGTTCCATGATAAAGAGAGCCTAAAGAAATTCATAGCCACCAAAATAACACTCCAAAAATTTCTCAAGAATATCCTAGAAGCTAATGATACCAAAAAGTTCAATAATATGAATATACCGGGTAGGAGTACCAGTTAAGTAGAAGGGAAAGAAAGCAGAACAGCAACAGGAAAATAATACAATGTCAGGTATAAATCAACGCCTATCAATGATAAATATCAATGAAAATGGACTTATTCATCAATCAAAAGACCAGATTAGCAGAATGGGTCAAGCAATAAAATTCAGTAGTATGAGGCATGCAAGAAACATATTTAAACCAGGTGTGGTGGCACATGCCTTTAATTTCAGCACTTGGAAGGCTGAGGCAGGAAGATCGCTGTGAGTTCAAGGTCAACCTGAACTACTGCATAGTGACACCCTGTCTCAAAAAATATTTAAATGAAAAAGTAATTCATAGACTAAAAATCAAAGGGTAGAAAACAATATTCCATGCAAGTGGTATCCCAAAACAAGCAGGAGTAGTTATCCTATGTTCAGACAAAGTGGACTTTAAGTCATAGGCAATCAAAAGAGGAAAAGTGGGATATTACATATTAGTTAACAGAATTATTCAATAAGAGATAATTATAAGCATATATGCACCAAACCATGGTGTAGCCAACTGCCTAAAACAAACACTAATAGACATAAAAGGTCAAATAAATATCACTCCAATTATAATGGGGACTCCAAAACCCCACTATCACAAATAGATAATTAAAAAATCAACAAAGATACATTAGAGTTGAATGAAACCTTTGAACAAATGGACTTAACAGATATATACCCAATGACAGTAGATTACATTCTTTTCAACAGTTCATAATACTTTTTCCCCAAATTTATGACATACTGGTTTATAAACCATTCCTAAGTAAATGCAAAAGAAATTTTATCATACATATTATCAGATCACAGAAATTAAATAATAGACTCTTGAATAATCAATGAATCACAGAGGAAATTAAAGAAGAATTAAAACTTGTCCTACAATTAAATGATAATGCCAGTACAACATACCAGAACTTATGGGACACAATGAAAACAGTCCTATGAAGGAAGCTTATAGTCTTGAATGCACATTAGAAAAACAGTACAAACCCAAATAAATAACATTATGGTCCTAGAAAAGCAAGAGCAATCTAAATTCAGAGCTTGTATAAGGGAAAGAATTTTAAATATCAGAACAGAAACCTTTAAAAGCAGACTATAAAAACTATACAAAGAAAAACGAATCAAAGAGCATGATCTTTGAAACAATAAACAAAATAGACAAACTCTTAGCCAATTTTACCAAAAAAGTAAAGAAGAAAAACAAACCAATTTAATTAGATATAAAACATCACAACAAAAACCATCACAATCCAGAGAATTATTAGCAACTACTTCACAAACATATATGCTGAGCAAGTAGAGAATTCCAAAGAAGTGGAGAGATTCCAAGATACATATGAATTACCAAAATTGAACAAAGAAAACTCACAAACAGTGAACAATTTAATAATGAGGCAATGAAATTGAAGCAATTATAAAAATACTACCAACTAAGAAAAGGCCAGGACCTGATGGAATCACACACAAATTCTATAAAAACTGCAGGGAACATGTAACACTAGTGATCCTCAGACTCATTAATGAAACCGAAAGGGAAGGAGTACTTCCAAAAGCATTTTTAGAAGCTTCCTTTATCCTGATTCCCTACCTGAGACAAGGATCTAACCAAAGAACTTCAGGCTAACCTCTCTAATAAACATGGGTGCAAAAGTTCTTCACAAGATACTAGCAAACAGAATGCTACAAATCATCAAAAAGATCACACACCATGACCAACTAGGTTAAACTCCAGGGATGCAAGGATGGTTCAACATATGCAAATCAATAAATGTAATCCACCGCATAAACAGGAGCAAGGACAAAAAATCACATGATCATCTCAATAGTACAGAAATAGCCTTGAAAAATCCAGCATCCATTCATGACAAAAAAAAAAAAACCTGAAGAAAATAGGTATAGAGGGACCTTATCCCAATCTTATAAAAGCTACTTATGACCAGCCTACTTCCAACATCAAATTAAATGGGAAAAACTGAAAGCATTCCCCCTAAAATCAGGAATAAGAAAATGATATCCTTTATCACCACACCTGTTCAACGAAGCCCTCAAAACATTAACCAGAGAAATCAGGCAAGAAAAAAAGGGGGGAGGGATACATGTAGGAAAGGACAAAGTCAAAGTATCATTTTTTTTATGTGAAATTATACATCACTTACAAGATCCAAAAAAACTCAACAAAAGACTCCTAGAATTAATAACAAAATTCAGCAATATAGCAGAATACAAAATAAACACAAAAATCAATAGCAATCCTATACACCAATAATGAACTCACTGAAATAGAAATGAGGAAAACAATAGCATTTGCAATAGCATTTAAGGAATTACTTAGAAAATAACCTAACCAAAGAAGTAAAAGACTTCTAAAAAAAATTGCATGACTCCTAAAAATGACATCATAAGTGACACCCTAAAATGGAAAGATAACCCCTGTTTCTGATAGGCAGAGACAATATAATCAAAATGACTGTATTTCCAAAACTGATATACAGATTTAATGCCATCCAAATCAAAATACCAAGGGCATTTCTTACAGATCTAAAGAAAACAATCCTAAAATTCACATGGAACAAAAAAAGACCCAAAATAGCAAAAGCAAACCAGGGTAACAGAAGCAAAGCTAGCATCATAATAATCCCAAAGTTGAAGGTACACTATAAAGCTATCATGATTAAACAGCATGGTACTGGTATAAAACAGGTATGTAGATCAAAGGAATAGAATAGAAGAAGCAGAAACAATCGCATTCACATTTAACTATTTATTTGATCTTTGACAAAAGGGTCAAAAACATACATTGGAGGAAAGATAGCCTCTTTAATAAACGGAGCTGGGAAAATTGGATATCCACATGCAGAAGACTTGAGTTAAGGTCCATATGTCATACCATGTACTAAACTAAAACAAAATGTATCATGGATCTTAATCTTAAATCAGAAACAATCTGAAGGAAAATAAAATAGGTAAAACTCTTGAAGACATAGATGTAAGCAAGGACTTTCTGAATAGATGGCACAAGAAATAATACCAAGAATCAACAAATGGAATCATATCAATTGAAAAAAAAAACTTTTGCACAGCAAAAAAAAAAAAGGTTGTCTCTTTACTCTTTACTGAATAAAGAAACAACCTTCAGAATGGGGCAAAAAAATTTCCAGCTATTCCCCAGACAAAAGACTAACACCTAAAAATATATAAAGGACTAAAAAACATTAGATTCTTAAAGTAAAAAAACCCAATCAAAAAAATGGGCAACTAAAATGAATAAATACATCTCAGAAGAAGTATGAATGGCCAATAATCACATGAAAACTGTTCACCACTGATCATTACAGAAATGCAAATTAAAATTATGTTAAGATACCATCTTACCCCAGAAAGAATGGTTATCTTCAAAAAAAATCTAATAATAACAAGTCCTGGGGAACATGTGGCAAAAATGAGCTCTTCTATATTGTTGGTGGGAACGTAAACTAGTACAGGGACTATAGCAGTGATGGTGAGCCTTTTAGAGATAATCACCCAGACTGCAACCCAAAACCTACTTATTTATCACAAGGTGCCAACACACAAATTAAACCTGAATACTGAGGTTTAGATTTAGGGGAAAAGATCTCATATACTAACAACTTTTGTCCAAAAGAAAAACAAATAAAAAGTGTGCCATAGGTTCACCACCACCACACTATGGAAATCAGTGTGGAGATTCCCCAAAAAACTAAAAACACAAATTCCCTTTGACCTAGTTATTTTACTTTTAGGAATCTTCCCAAAAAAGTTAAAATCAGCATATTACAAAGATATAAGCATGCTCATGTTTATAGCAGCACAATTTATAATAGCTTGATCTTGGAAATAATTTACATGTCCATCAACAGATAATGGATAAGAAAATGTGGTATTTATATGCAATGGAGTACTATTCTGCCAAAAAGCATTCATAGGTACATCAATGAAACTTTAGAACACAATGTTAAGTGAAATAAGTCAGCCACAAAAGTTTACATGTCACGCAGTTTCTCTTCCATGAGAAAAAAAATATACATATATATGTGTGTGTGTATATGTATGTATGTGTATATACATATATATAAATAAAGAGCAAAATAAGAAACAGATAAGAAGTTCAAATAACTCTCCAAATAACTTATTTCTTTGTTTCGTATATATTTTAATGTATATGCTAATTTGTTTCATTTATACCACTAGTTTCTCTAAGTCCATTAACAAAAAAGTTTTTATGCTAGTGTCTGTTTCTTCTATGTAAGACAGAATCTTTTTGTTCATGTCTTGTACTATGAGTAATTATTTTGGAGATAACAATACACAGTGTATTAACCTTTATTATTCCCTCATTTTGTTCTGAAATTTTGTTTTATTGTTTCATAAAATAAAAACACTTAAAAGAGGAAACAGGATTGGTAAAGAGTCAATATTCAAATACCTGCAACAGACTGTGAGGTTGGAACAGTTTCAGTTGACCTCTGAGTTATACAATGTGAACATTAGACCTCCCTTGCCATTTAGAGCTGATCTATTACAGAATTTTCTGGTGACATATATCCACATGCTGGGAAATTTGCCTTATGTAATTATTGAGAACTAATATGTGAGAATAAATGGCTGCTGTATAAATACATTTAACAATAGGATCAGTGTATATATGTTTGTAAGTTCATACATGAAACAAAACACATATATCACATATATGATCTTTTCACACATCCATCAATTCTCAGAGACTTGAGTACATGCTACAACATGAATGAATGTAGAACTTTTATGCCAAGCGAAAAAAAACTATATAATTCTATTTATATAAATGTCTAGAATAGACCAAAAAAAGTATATTAGTGGTTGCCTAGGGCTGGCAAAGATGGGAAATTATTGAGTTATGGGTAAGGGATACAGGGTTTCATTTCAAAGTAATGAAGTGTTCTAAAATTGATTGTGGTGATGGTTACACAACTTTGTAAACACACTAAAAGCCATGAATTGTACACTTTAAATGGATGCATTGTATGGTATGTGAATTGTACCTCAGTAAAGTTCTTACAAAATGAAGAATTTTATGTACTAATATGTAACAATCTTCAAATTACTGTATCTTTTAAAGTAAGGTGTATCACTTGGCACTACATCAGTTAAGCAAAGATAGGGATACAAAAAATAAATGTATAACCTCCTTTTTCATTTTTGAGGGGAGTACCAGAAATTGAACTAAAGACCTCAAGCTTGCCAGGCAGGTGCTGTGCTGCTGAGCTATATCGCCAGCCCCTCTTTTTTTCATTTTTATGAATGTAGCAGAATATCTCTGGAAGGACACACTAAACATATTTAGTAACATTGTTTCTTAGAAATGAAATAGGAGGACAGAAAGCAGAACTCAGTGGAGGTATTTAAAAAATAGTTCTCCAGTTTTTATTTTTACTAGGATATGTTTCAAGTACATACTGATTATATTTGTTATGGGGAATATTAAACAGTTATGAGAGTTGACTTTTTTACATGACACATTAATTCATATATGCCAAAGTTTCCAATCTTTAAATTTTTTTCATGAAATTTATATGTGTTACCTAGAAAAATTCCAGGAACAAGAATTTGAAGAGAAAAAAATTTATTATGCTCTGTTCTTGTGGGCATCCCAAATATGGAACATTAAGCATAGAAGATTTAATTTCTTACTTTTATCTGCATATTTTATCTTTTTCTATGAAATGTAGAAGTTTTGTCTTATATTTTCTAATTGTTGACAAAAATGATACTTTACATTGTGTGTGGGTGATTTTCAGCCATTTTAATGACCTCACTGTTTAAACAGTATTTCACTTGCATTTTTTATTTTTCTAGAAAAAATTAGGTTTATGAATAATTGGTAATCATTATATTGCTTTTTTTTTGCTGTTTCCATAGAATGTTTTTTAATTCATTATTACTTTTAAAAAGTAAAACAGAAAAAAGGATAGAAATGATTTCAAAAAAGAATAGTAGGAAATTAACATTAGTTAACATATTGCTTGCTGTTATCTTAGAAGTAGTTGCTCAGGTTACAAGATTTAGGCATGAAAAAAATGATCAAACAATGAAAGCACAAACTATTCTTTTTGGTGGGCTTACAGAGATTAGTGGTATAGTTATTTATCTTCTATATACATACATACATATATGTATACCTATATACATATAATTTTTTCCCTTCCTTTTCTACTTTCCTCTATCCCAGTTGTTCTTTCCTTTTGAGCTCTTTCTTTCCCTTTCATTATCACAATATCTACTGTACATTTGGGATCTTATTACTCTTTCAGTTTTTTTTTCTTTAACTAGGGAGACAATATGATATTTACAAATGTGAATTTGATTTATTTCACTTATGAGTGTGGTCTCAAGTTGCCTCCATTTACCTATAAAAGCCTCAAGATTATTCTTCTTTATAGCTGAGTAATATTCCATTGTACAAAAATACCACATCATTTTTATCCAATCCATGGCTGATGGGCACTTGGGTTGTTTCCAAGATTTAGCTATTTAGTTATTACAAATTGTGTGCTATAAACATGGGTGCACATATATCACTGTAGCATGACATTTTCAATTTTTCTGGGAAAAATACCCAGAAAGGGAATAGCTGGATTCAATGGGACTTCCAAGTCAATTTTTTTAAGAATCTCCACACTGATTTCACAGTGGTTATACCAGTCTACACTCCCACCAACAGTGGAGAAGTGTTCCTTCTTCCCCAGAATCCCCGAACATTTGTTATCAGTTGATTTCTTGAAGGCAGCCCATTCTTTCTGGAGTGAGATGGAATCTCAATATTGTTTTAATTTGCATTTCACGAGTGACCAGTGATGTTGAACATTTCACGTATCTATTTGCCATTTGTATTTCATCTGAGCAGTGCGTGTTCATCTCAGATGCCTATTTTTGGATTGGGTCTTTGAATTTGGAGGGGCCTGATGTTTTTCAATTCTTTATATATTCTAGATATAAGTCCTTTGTCTGAGGGACAGCTGGTTAAAATTCTTTCCCATTCTGTGGGTTTTCTTTTCACTCCGTGGGTGATTTCTTTTGAAGTGATTTCTTTTAAACTTTTAACAAGATGAGATCCCAGTTGTTTATTCTTTGAAGTACTGCCCATGAAGTTTGTGTTTCATTCATAAACTCTTTGCCTACCCCTATGTCTTCAAGATTTCTACCTACCTTGACTTCTAGTAGATTTAATGTTTCTATTTTAATATTTAGATCTTTGATCCACTTTGACTTTGGTTTAGTGCATGGTGATAGATATGGATCTAGTTTCAGTCTTCAGCATGTGGAATGCCACTTTTTCCAGCATCATTTATTGAAGAAGCTATCTTTCTGCCAGTGAAAATTTTTAGCCCCTTTTTCAAAGATAAGGGGGCTAAGTGTCTTTGTAGTGGTGTCTGCATCTTCTAGTCTTTTTTTGCCAGTACCATGCTGATTTTATCACTGTAGCTTTGTAGTATAATCTCAAATCAGGGATCGTGAGGCCTCCTGCTTTGCTTTTATTTCCCAGGATTGCCTTTGCTATTCTAGGTCTCTTCTGTTTCCAAATGAATTTTAGGAATGTTTTCTCTAGATCCATGAAGTATGTTAATGGTAGTTTGATTGGGATTGCATTAAATTTGTGTAACAGTTTTGGGAATATAACGACTTTCACTATGTTAGTTCTTCCTATCCAAGAGCAAGGGATATCTTTCCATTTTCTGACATCCTCTTCAATCTACTATAGTTTTCAGTATATAGGTATTGTACATCATTTGTTATGTGGATTCCTAAGTATTTCATATTTTGGATGCTATTTTGAAAGATGTTATTTCCACAATTTCTCTCTCAGTGAGTTTGCTGTTCATGTACAGGAATGCTATTGATTTTTGTGTGTTGACTTTCTATCCAGCTACACTGCTGAGTTGCTTATTAACTCTAGTACTCTTTTGCTGGAGTTTTTGGGGTCTTCTCCATAGAGTATCATTTCATCTGAAAATAGTAACAGTTTAACTTCTTCCTTTCCTATCCTTATTCCTTTTATTTCTCTCACTTGTCCAATTGCTCTGGCTAATGTTTCTAGAACTATATTGAATAGGAGTGATGATAGTGGGCATCCTTGTCTTGTTCCTTATTTTAGAGTGAAAACTTTCAGTTTTTGTCCATTTAGTATGATTTTGGCTGTTGGTTTGTCACAGATGGCTTTTATCAGATTGAGGTAGAGACCATCTATTTCAATATTCTATAGGGTTTTTATCATGAACAGATGTTGAACTTTATTGAAAGCTTTTTCTGCATCTATTGAAATGATCATGTGATTTTTGTCTTTGGTTCTGCTGATATGGTGTATTACACTTATTAATTTGCAAATGTTGAACCATCCCTGCATTCCTGGGATAAACCCCTCTCTGACATGATGTATAATCTTCTTGATGATTTGCTACATACTATTTGCTAGTATTTTACTGAGAAATTTTGCATCAATGTTCATTAGGGAGATTAGCTTATAGATCTCCTTTTTACTTGAGTCTTTCTCTGGTTTTGGTATCAGAGTAATACTTACCTCCAGGAATGAGTTAGGGAGAATTGCTTCTCTTTCAATTTCATTAGAGTTTGAGGAGTATTGGCATTAACTCTTCTCTAAATTTCTTGCAGAATTCAGCCATGAATTCATTAAGACCTGGGCTTTTCTTTGTTGATAAATTTTTATTACATTTTCAATTTCATTAACTGATATTGGGTTATTCAAAATTTTTATAACTTCTTGATACAGGTTTGGTAATTCATATGTTTCTAGGAATCTGTCCATTTCCTCTGTGTTTTATAGCCAATGTGAGTAAAGATTTTCAAAGTAGGTATTCATGATCTTCTTTATTTCTACAGGATCTATAGTAATTTTACCCTTTCATTCCTTATTGCGTGAATTTGAGTTTTTTCTTTCTTTTCCTTGATAAGGTTGGCTTGATAAAGTTGGGGTTTACCAATTTTGTTTATTCTTTCTAAGAATTAACTCTTTGATTCATTAATTTTTGAATTGTTTTCTTAGACTCAATTGCATTAATTTCTGCTCTGATCTTTATAATTCCTCCAAAAAAGGAATAGAAATGATGGTGGGAATTTGACTTTTGATTCTTCCCTTTAACAAGGATGAAATTAAATTTTTATCATTAATTGCAAAGTTTCCAATGGCCTTCTTATAAATATAATATAGCAAGTTAAGGAAAATTTCTTGTATTTCTAGATTAATATTTTGTTGTTGAAGAGGCAAATATTTATCAAACCTCTTCTTTCCTATGGTTTGAGAAAATATTCCACAAAATTCACTTAACACCAGTTGAACTTTTTTTTTCTTCTGATGAAAAGAAGATGAGTTTAACACACTGATTATCAACATTTTTGCCCTCAAGTAAGGCATGTAAATAACTTTGTGCCCATTTCAGGAAGAAGACTGCATATTTTCTTCACTAAACAAACAAACAACAAAAAGTCATGAAATGCCTTCAAAGATATTGATATAGGGTAAATAACTGTAACTCTGTAATGACCTATTTGAGAAAGTCACCTATGGGAAACTGAGAGTTGAGAAACAAGTGAAAATATTTGGAACTGCAGGGTCAGTGGCCAATTCAGGCAATTGAAGTTGCTCACCCCAATCCTTTGTTCACCTTTCTTTTTATACCCATGTGTGAGTTCACAAGGTCGGGGGTTGCCATGGATACCACTTCTTACAACATCATCACTACTTTGGAATGTTACAAGACCTTCTTACACATCTGGTTGACACACAGGAGGTGGGCATCAGGCAGTTTGTACACCTTGAGATAAAACCATTTATTCCCCTTTTCATAGCATATGTCCAATAAAGGGAAGGAGGCCTTTTGGGAGGTCAGCCACAGTTTACTTGCCGTTTAAAGGCTAACTGCTAGCTAAGCACCTAAGCTATAGTCTATAGGCTGTAAAATAGTGAAGATTTCAAGACTAGGGTTTGGGGGGTTTTCAAAAGAAAAGGACAAGGAAAGAAAAAAAGCAAATAGTGGAGGTTACAAATGCTCTCACAACTCCAAACCTGCTAGATGGCAGATACACCTAGTTTGTGTTCCCTAAAACTGAAAAATGATTTCTGAGGAACAACAGAGGTTCAAACTAGGAAATATTTAATGAGAGAGAGATAGATTGCTCCTGAGAGATAGGAGGAAACCCGAAAAAATGGATTGTTATGGACCCTACTTTATGGAGAAAGTTTTATAGAGCAAAATCACAAGGTAGGTAGAATGTGGGACAAAACTATGATCAACCAATAAGACTACTAGTATAGCCACTTAGATAATACTGATCCAGTGGGGAAGCAGGTCACATAACAAGTGTACATGGAAAGAATAAGAATCTTTTTAGGAAAAGATGAATCAGGGGGGTCTTAGTCATCCACCAAGGTAACTGATGTTATTTATTGTTTTTCTCCAAAGGATGCACGCATCCATGGTCATTTTGTCTATATCTTGAGTCCTGGTCTCCAACAGCTGCGCCTCTGGCCACAGTTGTAATGTGTTTTCACCCTTTGTATTGACTGTCCCAAGGGTTTAGCCCTGTCTGACAGCCTATCATATTTTTGTCTACTTTAGCTGTCTGTACTAATATTGCTTAAATATCTGCTTAGATCTCATAATTCTTTGCTTTAGAGGTGTCTGTAAAATAACATAGAGCACTTTTCCCCTCAGTACCCCAAAAACACAGACAAACTTGTAATTAGGTATTATTATAAATCTAAATTTTTGTCTGCTATTCACCTACTCCTTCTTCAACCTACCCTATGTCATCCTTCTGTCCCACTGCACTAGAAAGTTTTAGTTTCTTATTCACTTTTAATTCCTCCAAATACATGACACTTCCACCAGTCACCACATGGCCTTATGCGCTCTGAAAACTGTAAAGTTTCGAGTATTCAGGTAGTCCCATTGCCAGAGAGAGAGAGACAGTACTATAGGTGGAGGTTGGCACTGAATTTGACAAGGGGGAGAGGGAGAAGAAAACATTTTCTGGTCATTATCTGAATTTTCATATGCTGAAAATTATGCTTCCTTACTATGTGTCTTGGTTAATTTTCTCTCATTGCTGAGACAAAAATACCCGACACCCAAAATTAGGGAAGGGAAGGGAACTGTATTTCTTACAGTTTAGAGGTTTCAGTCCATACCCAGCTGGCTCCAAGGAAGGGTGGCATGGTGAGGGGGCAGATGTTCATGGTGGCCCACAAGTGGCAAGAGCAAACAGCAAAAAGAAGAGGGGCAAAGGAGACTGAAAACATGCTTTCTTCCCTCGCTTATACAGTATGCAGGTTCCACCCTTGGATGGGTGCAGCACTCATACCAATAATCCCAGTGCTAATCCCAGCACTAAACCCAGCACTAGGCAATGAATCAATCACAAATGCTAGATTCAGCTGCTTCCATGACTACATAAGGCTTGTGGGGGGCCACCTATATACAAACTATAACATTCCACCCTGGCCTCCCAAAAGAAT
>RJWT010013048.1:0-22014 GCA_004365215.1 Cuniculus paca | reverse complement strand
GCAGGACAGGCTGCAGCTGCGATCCAAGCTGGTGGGCCTTTCTGGGTGTCCAGCCAGGGTCCCCTTGGGTGGTGCCAGGACATTTCTAACTTGCACCTACCAGTTTCTGCCCTCCTGAGGTCCCTTCTCTTTCATTACCTGCTGCTCAGCCCACAACCCCAGGAGTTTCCAAGCACTCCCTTTGGCTTTACCTGCCTGCGTGCCATGACCTCTGCCCAGTTGCCTCCCCTTGGCCCTTGAAACTTTGCCTCACCCAACCTTCTCTCAACCTGGCCCACGTCCTCCTCTTTCCTCACAACCTGCAGCCTGGAAGATTCCTCTCCCAGTGAACGATGGCTCCTTTCTGCCACTGCCTTCTCCTGCCTTTGCAGCCAGGCTTACAACCTAACAGGAAAGACCCTGGGTTTTCAGGTTTTCAGGTGGCACCTTCAAGCCTGCAGCTGGTCCACGGCTGCCTAATTGTCTCTGGGGACAAAGGTCAAACAGGGACTTTTGGTTGGGTTGGGTCAAAAAGCTCCTTTCTTCCAAAAGGTTGGCAGGGTCCGAGTGGACCCAGGTCTACTTATTGAAAGGGATGGCAGTGTTTCTTGTCTTATCCAAAGTCCCCATGTTCCCCACTGAACTTTGGTTTCCTACTCAGGTCCTGTCCTCTCTGGACTGGTGCACCCCCCACCTCTGGGCTTTCCCCCAGCCTCCATCCCTCCTGACTGACAGGCCTCAAGTGTCCCACGGGAAGCATCATCTTCTTGGTGTCCTCCCCGTCTGGGCAGAGGCCAGCCTTGCTGAAGTATTCTAGGTGGATGAATAAAAGCCACTACCACACAGACATTTGGAAACTTACTCGAGAGATGCAATGAGATTAACAATGTCCCCATCACCAGGGATTTTATAGTTTTGTTCAAGCAGCATTCTATTTTCAGAAGTGGGAAAAAGGGCCCACTGCTGTGTGCCGTGATGGCCTCCGGAAGCTGTGGGCTTGACAAGGAAAGTAGGTCACTGAAGCCTCGGACAGTGATCTCACAAGAGACCCAGAATGGAAAATTCGAGAAACACACTAACTCAGATTCCTTTTATTCTTGATGTTCTAAAAAGAAAACAAAAACAAAAACAAAAAAGTTGTCATAAAAGGAGGCAGTGAGAAGTCATTGCTTAATTTTCTTGTTTCTTGCATACCTGTGGGATGTGCTGGCTGAGCCCACCTCGCTCCATACCAGCCTAGCTCACAAGAAACCACCCTGTGGTTGAGGGCAGAGGTGGAGGACAGGGACAGTACACACCATGTCACAAGGGAAACGGGAAATGCTGAACTAGGATGGAAGTGGGAGAGTCCAGCCAGGTTCTCGAGGCTCTGGAGTGGAGCTGTTGTTGCTGAGCACAACCCAGTAGCGAGGTTTTGGGGTGGGAATGAGGTAGAAGCTGGGACACTCAAGGCTCTGGGTCTTTTTGGATACTCAGTGTCTGCAGAATGCCTACCCCAGAGTCTGCAGGCAGGAGAAATGGCAGCCAGGCTGCCCCCAAGCAGCCTGTGTCCGAGTGACGTCTGCATTGGGTGGCCTGGGATTTGAGCTGCTGGAGTCCCAGAAAGAGCCACAGTGGTGAACTTTGCACTAAATAATCACCAGGAGGGACTCAGCGCTCTTCTCCAAGACCTGCTGGTTGGCAGGATGGTGGTGTTACCCCAGATGCTCCCCAGCAAGGAGAGGTGCTCTGGAGAGCATTCCTGAATGCAGGTGGGGTCTGTCCTCCATACTTGACTCTAAGGAGACTGTCCCTCAAAGGGTAATGCCATTAAGTATACGTAATCCTTACTCAGGATTTCAGGGAATACTGGACAACAAAAGTAAGTTATTTTAAGACATATAATTAACTAAAAATACTACACAGTACACACACAAACATGTAAATCTGGGTTTTTTTTGAACAGTGAGAATTCTGAGTTACTTGGTCTGGTTACCATGGTTGAGTGATTTCCGCTGTCTTCCTTCTGGGAGCATGGGGTTTCTGGGTGCATTTCCTTTGGGTCAGATATTCATTCCCACAGCCGCTTGTGCACGAGTGGCTGTGTTTTCATACCAGTCACAACCCAGCCTAGTCCCCCTTCCCTATTTTGTCTGAGACAGTCTGAGTGGCCTCCCTCAGGGCCTGCCTGGCTTCCCCTTTTGGTGTGTTGCTTTTTCTAGTTCTTGGAGGGTCCTGCATGGCACCCACGGCTCCCTGATTTCCCAGTTGTTCCCCGGGCTCTGTGGTATCCGTGCTTCCTGCAGCACTGCACTGTGCTGACCCACGCAAACCACTCCCCTGCCCTGGAGAGACCGGCAGGCCAGGGCCGGACTTCCAGATCTAAGCCTGCTCTCCCTGCAGCAGCGATCGGTGTGACTGGGCAGCTGCGGTATCTCCATGTGCCTTCCCTCTCTGGGCAGACACTGCTATTGCTTTTGCGAGCTGTGGTGGTCGGGTGCATTAATAGGCAACAAGTTGGCAGTTCTTGGCACACGTAAGGGCTGGGATGAGCAGGCTGAACACCATCTACAGTGGGTTTCTCGGTGCACTAATTGGGTAAGAAAAGTTTGCTGAACATAAACAACAGGTATTGGCTTCTGTCCTCTGGTTACTTATGACAGTGGCCGTAGGCCGAAGGCATTAGAGACAGAGCTCAACCAAGTCCAAGTGATGATTTCTGAGCAAGTGCACCATCTTTTCTTGTGGTGATCACTCAACTTCCCCGATTCCTGTCTTGTGACACCTCCATGTCACTCACCGAGGCCTGTGCCCTGCTCTGAAGTGCACCCTTAGGATTCTGGCATCTTTTCTCAAGCCATGAAATTCTTATCCATTCCTGAGAGAACTGTTCCAGCTGTCAATGTGCCAGGCTATGAGGCGACCCCTCCCTGGCGCAGGGTCCCTGGCACCCACCACTTTCTAGAGACTCAAAGTGAGAAACCCTGTAATGTCAGTGTGCTCGACCAGAAATTCACCATGAAGTTTACGTCAAATACCCGTATAACAAAACCACTAGTTGTATGGCATCAATGTTCAACTGTTAAAGTGTCACAAGAAACTTCTTGTGCTGGTAAAGAAAACTGTTCTTGGGGCTTGAAAACTCCGAGGCGGGCCTGGGGTGGAGGAAGCCGATCCTTCAGGTGAGTGGGTCTGAGGTCCTGTGTGCAGGTGTCCTGATGGCTTCACCTGCAAGGGCATTTCTGTAAACATGGGAAGGGAAGGTAGAATGCAAATGGGACATACCTGTTAGACTAATGCCTAAAGAAGAGGGAAAGATACTGAGTGAAAAGTCCTAGAGGATGCCTCTGTCTCCCTGCAGCAGATTTAATCCTCCAGCTGAGAACTCAGGCTGGTCCGGGCAAGGTACTCTCCTCCCGCCTGTGTCATCTGACAAGCCCAGGGAGTGATGGACATGTTCCACAGGACATCAGGAAGGGCCTCGTGTTCCCTCCCGAGCTACCTTGCATGTTGACTCTGACAGCCAGAGGCCCACGTCTGTCTGCAGTCCGCTCTCCAGCCACAGGTCTGAGCACTTGTGGGGGATTTGCTGGATTCCAGCGAGTTCATCATCCCCTTGAGGTATTACTGGCAGTGTCAATGCCAGCAGTGCAGTCTCTGTCTCCTGCCTGCCTGGAGGGGGGCTTTTATGCAGAGGAAGACAATTTCCTGGGCCTCAGATTTTGGCAGCCTGAGGATACTGACTGGCAGTGCCCTTTCTCTGTGACCTTTGTGGTGACATGCCTGCTTCTCAATGGACTTGAAATTACTTTCTCTGGGAAGACTGTGCTAAAGGCTTTCCAAAGGCCATCGCTGAGGCCAGGGCCCACCTCCCACCAGAGGTCAGGAGGGAAAACGCTCAAAGTTTGGATGCTTTCTGAATGGGGGGCTGCCCCAGCCTGTGGGCACAGAAGATGCGCAGCTTCTTGTGAAATCATCTTCTGGCAGAGGATGTCTGTTTTTGGAGGTCGTTACCGGCCGGTTCATCAGCTGCAGAGGGTGAGTGCCAGGCAGCTCGTGGACCTCCAGAACAAGGGCAACGGCAGATCCATGGATTCCACATGGCAGCCGGGGCCTGAGTCCAGGCACTGGCTCAGTTCACAAGTGCGTGACAACGCAGCCCTCACGGGACACTTGGATGAGCCAGGGTGAGCCAGGCAACCTGTTTCCCACCAGCACCTCGCTCTCACTTTAGGAAATGCTCCTCAAGTTGAGGTGAGTTTTTACGGCTTTGCTTTCAATTTCTGGAATGTGACAAGTGTACTCTCCTGTCCTCCTCGCTGCTGAGCAAGGAAGCAGGAAGGGAGCGATCCTGTCCTCGCCGTGGCTATCCTCTGTCCAAAGGCCGTCCAGCATTTGCTCTACAGAGCTTCTCCCCTCCCAGCCTCTCTTTTATGTGACATTCTCTTTGTGAACAGGTGTGAGGGCTGAGCTTTGAAACTCGAGCTTCCAGCCTGGCCCCTGGAGCAGGAGAATCAGGGCTAGGCCAGCAGCAGCTGCCGGCCTCCTCCCCTTCTTCCCCCTCCTCCTCCCTTACTCCTCCCCTCTTCTCCTCCTCTCTTTCCTCCTCCCTCCCTCTCCTCTTTCCCATTTTCTCCAGCTCCTCATCCTCCTCTCTGTCCTCCCCTCCTCCTCTCCCTCATCCTCTCTTCTTCCTAGCTCTGCATCCTCCTCCTCGTCCTCCTCTGTTGCTCCTGGAGCCGAGCACCAGCTCAGGGAGAGACCATGAGCAAGCGCATGAGCCCGGGCTGCAGAGCCCGCTGCGCTAGAGGAACAACTCTGAAGACCCGTCTGGCCCAGGGGTCAGGAGGTCGCTACAGGCGGGCGGGGCCGAGCAGCAGATTGGGAGCCCCTGCCCCTGCAGCCTCGCTTAGACAAACAAGCAGATGGCAGGTGTCAATGGGGACAAAGAGCCATCTGTGCAGCGAGGCTGCCCCGCCGCCTCTCACAAGGGCTTCACCGAGCCCCACGCCAGACACTGTGCCCCAGCCTGAGCCAGCAGGGCCCTCCAGAGAAGAGGCAGCCAGAGGCTCTGAGCTTGGCCCAGCACTGCGCCTGCCAGGCCACCGGACATGGCCACAAGGCCCTGGCCTATGCTGCTCACCACAGGACTCCTGTTTGCTTGATGAGGCACCCTGGACAGCGAGAGCTCCTGGCTGTCAACAGAGGCAGGATTGCAAGGTTGAGGAAATTTATTATACAACCCCCTACCCCCAGCATCCACTGTCAGTTTCTTTGTATAGTTCCGTGTGCCTATGTCCACTGAGGGGATCCTGAGCAGCGGCTCTGCCCAACCGGGCTGTGTAGAACTGCCTGGCTGGGGGCAGGGGTCTACACTTCCCCTAGAGGTTTGGCTCCCATAGACTCGCACATGGAGCAGAAGTGACTTGGCAATCATTTTGAAATTCCTGGCATCTGCCTACCTCCCAGGTGAGACTGCTGAGGGTCAGACTGGATGAGAGTTTTCCACTCTAGCTCTCACCCTAGCCAGTTGTCACCCCACTCAGGGTTGAAAATCTGGGTTGAGGACGTGCCTTGTAGGAGAGTTGTCAGGTGGGGCCCTAAGCATTCTTCCCAGGAGTCAGGTGCCAGAGCTATCCCAAACCAGTAACACATTTCTCTGGCTATCGATTTTGCAATGAGAAGACCATTTCACATGTCCTAGGAGATTCCTCCTCCATTGTACATGTCCTATGTCCTGAAACTTTGGACAGACTTTTGTGCCAGCTCCTTCAACTCCAACCTCTTTTGGCAAGCAGACTGTCTTCCTTGTCTCAGGGTTACCTTCGAGCTGCTTGCCATTACCTGAAATGAAGGACTCTTGGTAATGGACTTTGGTGATGAAGATTCCTTGGAGATAAGGAACTCTTAAGTGATGAAGGACTGTTAGTAATTAAGGACTCTTGGAGATGAAGGGCTCAAGGTGATGAGGGACTCTTGGTAAGGAAGATTCTTTGGAGATGGTCAATCCTTGGTGATGAAGGACTCTTGGTGGTAGAGGATTCTTGGTGATGAAGGACAATTAATGATGAAGAAATCTTGATGATGAAGAACTCCTGATGATAAAAAACTGTTGGTGATGGAGGACTCTTGGTTTTGAGTGATAAAAGATGCTTGGCATTGAAGGACTTTTCGTGATGAAGGACTCTTAGTGACGATGATTTCTTGGAGATGAAGGACCCTCAATGATGAAGGACTCTTGGCCTTAAAGATTACTTGCTGATCAAGGACCCTTGATGTTGAAGAATCTTTGAACATTTCAGTCTTCTGTGCATGAATTTTGGTAAAATATGACAAAGTTTAGTTATTAAAGATGTTGTTTAAAATGCAAATACTTGGACAGTCATTGTAGTTCAATACAGAACACTTGTTTAGGATATATAAGGCTTTGGGTTTACCCTGCAGTGCAGGAAAGAAAAGACAAAAACACAAGAGTCAAATTTGTTTTTATATTCAACATACAAAATAAATTACACATTTAATATTCATAAAATAAGTAAAATCAGTTCAAAGAAGAATAGGAAAATAAGAAAGAATTATTTGAGCTGTGCTGTGGATAAAGTTCATTGGAAGTGGGCATAAGTAAGAATTGTGGAGAATTATTATTTCACTGCTTCAATCTGAGTTGTGCACTCCTCCCATCTTAGTTACTTTTCTCTTTGTTGAGACAAAAATGCCTGAAACCCAAAGTTAAAAGAGGAAAGGTTTATTTCTGTTCATAGTTTGTAGAGGTTTTAGTCAACTGGCAGGGTGTCATGGCAGAAGGGGATCACATAGGAGAAAGAGTTTATGGCAGGAATAAGGCAGCAACAGCAGTGAAGTAGCAAGCAGCAAGCAATGAGTGACAAGAAGTAACCCTCTTTCTGTCCCTGGGTGAGTAGCACTCACACCCAGGGTAGGGAAGCCCTAATCCTAGCATTGCACCATGAATCAACCCCAGCATCACATACTTGATTGCAGCATCATACAGCCTAGATGCAGTCATTTCCAAAAAATTCCCACCTATGGTGACATGAAGCCTTGAGGCAACAGCTAGATACAAGCCATAAGATTCTGCCCCTGGCCCCCCCAAAGACTCATGCACATCCCTTTATGCAAAAAGCCATTTAGTCCATCGCTAAGAGTTGCCAAACTTTCAGCAGTTTCAGCACTGCTGAGAATTCAAGTCCCAAGTCTCCTCTGAGATTTAAGACAAACTCTTGGCTATGAGTCCCTGTACAAATGAAAAAAACATTAAACACTTCCAATATTCAATGGCACAAGATACACATTTCCATTTCAAAAGGGCTATAAAGGAATGGGATCAAAGCAAGTCCAAAATCAAGCAGGGCAAACATTAAGTCTTGTAGTTCCATGTGCAGCATCTGATGCAATCTGTGGCAAGATGTGAACTCCAAGCAGCTTGAGAAGCTCTGCCCCTATGGTACTTTTGGTAGTGGTAGCTCCCTTGCTTTTTCTCCTGGGTGGCTCTGTTCCCTTCTTGCAGTTTTCCTCAGAGTATCCACGTTCCTGACTTCTCCAAACTTCTGGGATCTCCACTGCACCTTCAACTCCACACTCACAGCTCCACACACTGTCCTCCCAGTGGACTGCTGCCTGTTTCCCAGGCCTTCTTTCGAAATCTGGGTGGAAGCCTTCCTGATCCCACAACTATTGCATTCTACATGCACCTAAAACCAGCACCAAGTGGATGGCGTTAGGGTCTGCCGCCAACTGGAGTAGTCGCCAGGCTTCCCTCTCTCTTGACTGTAGGGTTTGAGTGCCTTAATCACTGGGTACTCTGAACCCAATTCTAAGGAACAAATTCTCTAAGCTGCTGCTATTTTGGAATATGGTGCTCTGGGGCTCTCTTCTCAAAGAAAAGCCTTTTACCTTTGAAACTCTGAGATTGCAAAGGCTGGAGTCCTGTTGTCTTTTTGTAGTCCTCAGATTATCTTTTCTGCTGTCTTCTTAAAAATATTTGTCTTTTTCTTGCTGGTCTTTTCAGCAACCAGCTTTTTCTCTGTTTCATCTTTGCAGGTCACAACTTTACTGGAGCCTCCTTTATGGTCAAATACAACATTCTGAATCATTCTGATGGACTCTTTGCTCTTGATTCTCACTATAAATCTGAGTAAAAACCCCTGACAGTAGTTATGGCCCAGCCTCAATGTTAGACTGACTTGAAATTTCTTCTGCCATATTAATTAGTTCACTGCCTTTAGTCTTAGTCTCAGGCAAAGTTTCTGGACATGGGCAAAATGCAGAAAAATTTTCTGCCAAGACAAAACACACATGTTCTTGAGTCCAATAGCTAACACAGTCTTTCTTCCCAGCAGAAATCTGGTCTTTACTAGGAGGATTTCTATCACCATTCTGGCCTTTTCTGCTCTGATTAGAATTTCTCATCAAGTACAGCTTAAGGCATTCTGGGGATGCTTTTTCAGCCAGCATCTCCAAACCTTTCCAAACTTTTCCCACAAGCCATTTCCAAAGGCTCCTGAATCACAGGGCCAGGTATGGTCACAGCAATGATCTCACTCTTGGTACCAAATTTTGCTTTGGTTACTTTTCTCATTGCTGGGACAAAATACCCAACACCCAAAATTAAAAGAGGAAAGATTTATTTTGGCTTACCATTTTTAGAGGTTTTGGTCCATGGTCGGCTGGCTCCAAGGTAAGATAGCATGTCTTTCTTTTGCATCCAAGAGTCATATTGCAGGGTGAGTTGGACAGAAACCCCCTGCAGGTGTTTCAATAGCAGGTAAAAGATGGCAAAAGCAGTGAAATACCAAGCAGAAAGCAGCAACCCTCTTTCTATCCTTTATATTTTATCCAGGCTACCCATACTTAGAGTGTATAGCACTCACACTCAGGGTGGGGCAACCTTAATCCTAGCATCTCTATGAATCAATTCCTGTTTTATATCCTTCCTAGGTCCTAGGTCCAGCACCTCTGGCTTTGATGGGGGACATCTAGACTCAGGTCATACTTCTCCCATTCATATATTGAAGTGCTAGTCCCCAGCATGATATTGGCTTGTCAGAGGGTAATTGGAATATGGTGTCATGAAGGTGGGCCCCCAATGAAGTCAATACCTACAGACACCATGAGCTCTCACTCTCTACCATGTGAGAACATGGTAAGAAGGGGGCAATGTGCAGGCCAAGAAGAGATTTGTGAAATGAAAAGGCTGGCACCTTGATCTTCAACTTTTAACTTCTGGAATTGTGAAAAATAAATTCTTATTGCCTAAGTATTACACACACTCATAATTTTTTGTTCCACCCCAACTATAGCAAAATATAAGTGAGAAATGGCAATTTCTGATTAAGTGCTTTTATGTGCAAACTCCCATGCCATGTTTGTAAATATTTATTATCTTTCATGTGATGCATGAGCTCGCGTTTTGCTTCTCTGTCTAGTTTCAGTTGCACTGATGGTATTGGTAGGGTTCTAAGAATATTCATAGAGAAGCCAGTATCATAATGGGTCTTGAAGGCAATGGAAAGAAATGTTGTAAAGTCAATTTTAGCAAGCATGGTATATTCCATTTAAGTTTTATCTAAAATGAAACACCAGATAATTTGTTTTCAAAATTTGCCTTCAATGCTTCAGCAGTAGCCAGGTCCATCAGTTTATATTTAAATTGTTAAACTTTATTTTATTGACAGTGAAATGCAAGTGTCATGTGCTTTTGGGTTTTGTTAAACCAAGTGTCCTTGGTGTACAGCCCTGTAGAGCTACGCTTCACTCGTACCCCATGGTCCCTATGGCTTGGTATGTGTCTGGCCACATGTCTGAAAGCCACAGCCATGGCAGATTGCTGTCAACACCCACAGCACTCACCTCTCTGCACCTTGCTGCTGATGGGAAGTAGTCCTCAGACACATTCTGAGATGTTGTGAGTCCTCCCTGCCTTGCTCTCGTTCCCACTGGCCCAGGGATTGAGGGATGGGATGAGAATGGGCAGCCCTGAGGACTGGGGAAGAAAGCAACCTCAGGAGTGGAGAGACCCAAGAACACTGGGAGGGCACATGGCTGTGAAAGTAGTTGGGCCCTGGTGAGGGTTTCTTGTGGGAGCTCATGGTTGGGCTTGTGTGAGTTGCCATCACGGCTGCTGGTGGTGATCCTGTGGGGTGGACTTGAAACAGGAGGCCAGTGGACAAACCTTGTTAGACAGCCTAGGCTGGGATGAAGGCTGGGCTGGGGATACTGTGAGGACAGGGTTGCTGCTTTCCTCACATCCTGGGGTGCATGTTAGGATGCTTTGCAGTGGATGTGCCTTCTCATGCAGCTCACTGTGTTTTTCATCCCTTGATACATGTGAAAGACTTGGCTACTGCTGATGGATAAGGCCTGAGGCAGGCATAGCAGGGTGGCTTTCTCCTGATTCTCCTCCCTCCCTGCCTGCTTCTGAAGTAAGGTGAAAAGCAGGAGAACAGTGGAGGGGTGGCAAGCAGCAAGACAGCAAGAGCCATGGGTCCTTCTCAAACCAGAAATCAACAACAGCACCAGCAGAAGCCTCTTTTCTGCCCTTGCCTGTGGTCTTGTTGTAGCAGGGTTGATAAGGGAAAAGATTTAACACAGGATACATAATTCATAGGATTATTTTATAATATTCACCCAAAAATTCAAATGCAAAAGAGTGCAGCAGATCTGTTCCCATATTAGAGACCCTAAGAATCCAGCTGAGGGCCTAGATACCATGGCAATGTCCTGCATGAGTCCAGCTGGAGGCCTAGAGCCCACAACAATGTCTCATGCAAGTCTGCATCAAGGATCTGTACTGTGAAGGCCCTAGGATGGTGGAAGCCGGAAAGTCGGCACCAGCAGGATGAAGGATCTGTGCCAGCAGGCTGAGGGATCTGCACTGGAGCCAGGAAGTAATGTTTAGGATAAGGACCAGAGCTCCCCCAAAGAGAACTGCAGCCAAACTCAGCAACAGTGAGGACCAAAGCGCCTCCGATGATGAGAACTGCTGAGTTCATATCAGGGAAACCAGTATGACAAGCTTCTCCAGGAGGATCAACAGCTCACCCTCTTCCCCTCCAGTTCTCTTTTTATGCTATTGGCAACAATCCTCAGGTGAGCCTTCCACACCCAGCACCACACTGTTTCAGTTCAGCTGGGGGCAACAAGCTGACCATTAGTTCATCCACCATAACTCATTTCCCACTTACAAAATCACAATAAGAATAGGTGGGCTATTCAAAGAAAGCTTGTGTGTACCTGTTCATAAAGGCAGGCTTGCTTTCTACACCTAAAAGTGTCTTGCCTCACTCTGTGCAGTGTCAGCCAACTGTGTGAAAGGTGAAAGCTTCAAGCTAAAAGCAAAGGGGGCCAGACTGGATACCAGACCCCAGTGCAGGTGCTGTGTGAGCTGGGCAGGCTTCCTGAGGTGCCAGGTCTTTATTTCCAGGTCCGTGAAATGCTACCGATGTGAGCCCTTTTCTTTAGCGGTGCTGTGGCTCGCTCTGGACTGTGGCTCATGTGCTACAGGCACGGTCCCCAGGGCAGTGATGTTGAGAGGTGGAGTCTTTGGGAGATGATCGGAGCATGCAAGCTCTGAGCTTGTCCATGGCTAATTCATGGATGGTTCAGTTCAGTCGTGAATGGTTCAGCCATGAATGGACTGTTGGGAGGCTGTGGAAACTGTGTAGGGTGGGGGTTATTGTGGGAGGTAGGGTCATCCCTAGATGGGTGTGTATGTGTGGGTGGGTGTTTCCTGTGGGGTTCTGCGGTGCCTTGTGTGGATGTTGGGCTGCTGATCTGAGCCTTCGTGAAGGATTGGGGAATGGCAGCCTGGGGTCTTTCTCTCCAGTCCTATCTCCTACTCCCTGGTCTCACAGTGCTGATCAGAGGGAATGGCAAGGTGCTCTGTGTCTTCTCCTCTCACTGCTTCTCCTGAATGTGGTGGGAGTCTTAACTAAAGAGTGGGAAGACAGAGGAGTCCTGAGGGCAATGGTGCCCCACGTGGCCCTCAGGCTGTACCCAGGATCCTGCAAAGGCAGCATCAGCTGGCAGGCAGGTGAGCACCTGGGAACTGGAGAGGGGCCTGAAGCCAGGTTACGCACCCAGCAGCCACTGTCCCAGAGATGTGTGAATTTCCAAGTGCATGTTACATTTTAATTCACTATGACTGGCATTATACTGCGAAATTAATACTAATGATGGGAAATATACTTCTTGAAGCTTCTTTCTGCAAGAGATATAGGCCTGTTACACACTGGCCCATCTTTTGTGAGCACAGTGTCAATAGCCAGCTGTCTTCTTGGAGTAGGAGACAGGCCTTCCGAGACTGAGAGCACCGTACCCTGGGGTTAGCACAGGTGCCTCGTTTCCCATGTGGGTCTCCTGAGGCCAAAGCACAGCCTTGGCCCCTGTGGCTCATGAAAGCCAGGCACAGCACTCCCTCGGCAGAGAGGGGCACCTAGTGGGTCAGGAACTGGCCAGGCTTCCTGCGCAGCGTAGTCTGAGAACTGGAAGGAACAGGAGGAGGAAGGTGTGTGCTCTCACTTTATGTGCAGCCCGTCTTTTCCTGGCTGTCTATGAATGACTGGTGTATCCATTCTTGGGAATGCCCATGAGTGTCTGGCCCATCCATCTCTAGAATATTTACATATATTCCTGTGCCAGGCACTATTCTTGCTGCTCAGTGGCAAAGTGGTCTGCTCAAGGCCAATCAAGTGGACAGCCACAGGGTGCCAGAGGTGGGCCTGGGGGGACACTCCCTGAAGGGTGGGTCCTCGAGAGGGGCTTCTGGGAAGGAGAAGCAGGAGGGAGAGAGTGCAAGAGGGAGAGAGTGCCACATGTGTGGAGCTGTGTATGCAAAAAAGGACATCTGATTTTAAATGTTGTTCAAATTGTTGATAAGATCTTTCATAATAACTTTATTGAGGTACAATTCAAAAACCACATGATCTACCTATTTAAAGTGTATAAATAAATGGCTTTTAGTACAGAATTGCAAAGTCGTTGCTGCAATCTAACCACAAAATCTTTTCACCACCCTGAAGAGAAGCCCAGACTCAACTTTCCTGGTTTCCTCCCAAACCCACCTGAGGCAACGAGCAGTCTGTGTGAGCTCTCTGGGGTTTTGCATTCTGCCCACATCATAGATATGAGACTGTGGGGTACATAGCCTTCAGTGCCTGAGTGCTCCAGTCCTGGTGTTTTCCAGGCTCCTGTTGCAGTATGGGTCAGCTTCTCATTACTAAAGAATATTCCATTGCTGAATATGTCACATTTTGTTTATCTGCTCTTGAGTTTATGGATAGTAGGATAATTTGCACTTCTTGGTTATCATAAATAATGCTGCCGTGTACACTCTTGTGCAAGCTTTTATGTGCTTGTATGTTTTTGTTTCTCTTTGGTAAACACCTACAGGTTGAGTTTCTGGCCCACGCGGCAGCTCCATGCTCAGCCTTGCAGACCTACCAGATTGTTACTGTGGGGTTTTCACAGGGGGACTCTTCCCAGATGTGTTTTCCTTTTAAACACTGCTGTGGTTCTGTGTCAGGAATCTGGGTGGAGGGTGGCAGGGAACAGTTTGTTTCTGCTCCATCTTGTCTGGAGACTTGCATGGCCAGGGGTTGGGCCAGCGAGTCTAGGCCCGCATGGACACCCTGCTGGCTCTGGCTTCTCCTTGCAGGGTGGCCTCAGGCTGGCTAAATTCTGAAGCATGGGCTCTGGGCTCCAAAGTGAGTGTTCTCTGATGTGTAGCTAAAGCTTTCTCTGGACGCCATGCTGGGAATGGAGTCAGAGGACAAGCAGAGGACAAGCTAAAGGCCATGGGGTCGGCAGCAGGCAGCAGTAGAGCTGGGTGGGGCGTGGTCAGCCTGGGTCTGCTGTGGGTTTTGTGGAGGAGGAAAGGGAGGGAATTTGAATTGGGTCCTGGGGCTCGGACACAGCACAGAGTGTGGATTGACAACTCCGAATGGAGCTGGGTGTGGCTAAGGAAGCAGAACCAGGAGCCGAACCAAGTTCTTAGGAAACTGGAAGAGGAGAAAGCGAAGTTCACCATACGCAGAATGCAGAAAGAAAGTCAAGACTAGAAATAGATGAATTTAAAATCAAAAAGAACCAGGAAAACCAATCAAACCAAAAGCTGTTTATTTGAAGAGATCAGTAAACTTGGTTGACTTGTAGCTCAATTTATCAGGGACAAGAGTGAGAAGACACAGATCACCACAGCCAGGAGGGGCACAGGTGAGCTCATTACAGATTCTACACGAATTAGAAAGCTGTTAAGTGAATATCGTGAACCATTTAATGAGTGACTTCAAAACAAAAACTAATACTGGGCTACAGATGGCATTTAATTATTATACCAATAAGTTCAACAGCACGACTTAGACAAATTCCTTGAAAGACACGAAGCTTCGCAACTCACTCAAAGATAAACAATAACTCCACAAGCATTGATTGTGTCTTCTAAGGGAACCAAATTTTTAATAAAAGATTTCCTACAAGAAAACTCCAGGCCCAGATGGCTTCACTGGTGAAATGTTCTAAACAGTAAAGGAAGAAGTAATACAAACTTTTACAAGGTCTTCCAGAAAATCTGGAAGAGTATTCCCCAAGTTAGTCTCTAAAGACAATGTTGCTCAGACAGGAAGACTAGACAATGGCAACACTTTTACAAACATGGGCGCAGCCTTCTAAGCAGTTCATAAAATCAAAACTGACCATCTGCAAAAGAGATAACAAATCAGGACGAAAGGAGACTTAAGAATAAAAAATTGGCTTAATTAGGTAATCAGTATAATTCACCATGTTCAACAAGTAAGAAAAAGTACACAATGACCTCAATGTGGAAAAGCCATTTGATAAAATCTCACACCTATTTCTGATAAATAAAATCAGTAAATTTATAAAGAACATCTATGAAAAACCTAAAACCAACATAACAAATGGCAAAAGACTCCATGCTCTCCTAAGGTTGGAATGCAGCAAGCATGACATCCTCATCCCCTTTTTCAGCCTCACAACAGGGCCTCCTGCTGATGCAAGGAGAGAAGAAACAGAAATACTGTACATGAGCAGGCGAAAGTGTCTTCTCTGTAGGAGAGATACGGCTGTCGGTGTAGACAGTCTTGTGCAATCTGCAAAGCCTTCCTGAATCAACAAATGGAGTTATCAAGTGTGTGGAATAAAAGGCCTTTATCTAAAAATCAACTGCATTTATGTATACTTGGGACAAATGACCAGAAATTTAAATTAAATTTACAATACCATTTGCAATAGCATAAAACACAAAATACTAAGGGTCCATCTAATAAAATATATGAAAGACTAAAAAGTCACAAAATATTACTGAAATTAAACATATTCTGAGTAAATGAAGAAATACATAGTGTTGATGAGTTAGAAGATTCTATTCTTCCAACTTATAAATTCAACACAATCCCTTTCAAAAGCCCAGCTCTTTTTTTTTGTGTGTGTGGAAGTTGACAAACTGATTCTATAATTTACATGGTGATGCAAAGGACTTGGAATAATCAAGCAACTTTGAAAAGAAGAATGAAACTGGGGGACTCGCCTTGCTAATTTTAAGACCTAAAGTAAGGTTGTGAATGAAGTGGGCAGTGGCATTGACATTCTGATGGACATATAAACCATCACAATAGGACCAAGGGTTGAGAAACCAACACATTTATGGCCAAATGATTCTCTCTTTCCTTTTTTTGTACGGTAAATTGGAGATTTTTGCCTTCACACTGAGTTATACTACTAGTCTTTTATTAATTTTGAGACAGGCTCATGTACCGTATTAAATATTGTTATTCTCTAATTATTTTGTTATGAAATTTTGTCTTAGTTTTTCATAGAAGTAAGAAGAGTGCTTTTTAGATTTTCTTTATTAATATCTACTTGTGTTGCATTAAAATAAAAAAATCCTCAGAAAATGCACATCCATCATTATATCACCTATGTAAGTGAACTAAAAATGGATCAGTGAGGCTAGTGTAAAACTTGAAACTATGAAATATTAGAAGAAAGTAGGAGAAAATTTTGTGAGCTTGGTTAGGCAAAGGTTTCTTAGATATCATGCCAGACACATGATTCATAAATGAGAAAGAGGGTAGAACGCCTCAGGGTTCAAAAATGAGAAAGAGGATGTGTCGGAGTTCATCATATGAAAAATTTCTGCTGTGGGAAGCATACTGTTAAAAAGATAACAATTCAATTCTCTTCAATTGTAAATTTCTCTTCAATTGTAAACTACAATTGAAGAGAAAATATCTTCAAATCACAGAGGGATACATACAGAGCACACAACGCTTAAAACACAATTACAAGAAAACAAACACTGTGAAGTTCAGCGAAATATTTGAGCAGGCACTTTTTACCAAAGATTTTCAATGCAAACAAATGCAGAAAAAGATGCCCAGCATCATCAGTCACTGTGGAAATGCAATTAAAACCACAGCAAGATGCCACTGCTCATGGGTCAGGTGATGAACTTCGAGCCTGGCCACACCGTGCTGCCAGGCACAGGGCTCGCACCCCGCTGTGCGTGTGAGACAAGGGCAGCTTTCTCTTAATACCTTAAAGGTACTACATTCACCGGCAGCCTGACCTGGGCTTGCTGCTCCAAGGCACTTACTCAAGACAAAGACCAGAGAGTGATGACACCAAGATTTGTGCAAAGCTACGTGTGAGTGAAAGTGGCAAAACAGCACAGCCAGGTAGAAAGGTATGTGGTGATGTGTGCACACGGGCAGGACCGCCTCACACGAAAAGGAGTCTATACAGTGTGGACCACCACACGGGTGAGTCTCACACTACTACACTTTGTGAAAGCAGCCAGATGAAGAAGGTAGGATCTACTGCATTATCCCACTTAAGGAAGATTCCAGGAAGTATGGACGAATTGCAGGCAGAAAGCAGGGGAGTAGTAGGAGCCTGCGAAGGGGGAAGTTGTTGACAAAAAGCTGCTGGGTCAATACGATATTTACACATGCAAGTCTGATTTACTTTACTGATGAGTGTGGTCTCAAGTTGCCTCCATTTACCTATAAAAGCCTCAAGATCATCCTTTTTTAGAGCTGAGTAATACTCCATTGTATAAAAATACCACCTCTTCATCCATTCTGTGGTTGATAGGCATTTGGGTTGTTTCCAAGATTTGGCTATTACAAATTGTGCTGCTGTAAACATGGGACTGAAAAAGTAATAAGATCCAAAATGTACAATAGATATTGTAATAATGAAAGGGAAAGAAACTGCTCAAAAGGAAAGAACAACTGGGATAGGGGAAAGGAGAAATGGAAGAAAGGAAAAGATTATATGTATGCAGGTTTACACATTTAGCTGTGTGTATGTATATGTGTGCAAGATAACTATACTACTAATCTCTTAGTTCATCAAAAAGAACGGTTTGTGCTGTCATTGTTTGATTATTTGATCCTTTTTTATGCCTAGATCTTGTAACCTGAACAACTACTTCTAAGATAACGATATGGAATGCATTAATTAGTGTTCATTTCTTACTGTTTTTTTTTTGAAATTCTGTATTATTTCTATCCTTATTTCTGTTTTGCTTTTTAAAGTAATAATGATAAAAAAAGCTACTGGGTCACAGTGTGCTCCAGCTCCTGCTGTGGTGATGTTCATAGGAATATGCACACACGCCAAAGGTAATTGGATGTACTTCAAACGTGTGCGGTTTACTGTATGACAACAAATATAAGGCAGTACAGTAGAGCTGCTTTTAAAAATGAATATCGTGAGATATCGTCAGAGCTGAGCTGCTTGCCAAACTCCACCTTGGTTAGACGGAGAGGCTCTGGGTCAGAGACAGGATGGGTCACTGAGCTTTCTCATCCCGAGAGAGCTTCCGAAAACATCCTCAGATTTCCTCAGCTCTCTTCCCTGACCTTGTCTCAGTGTCCAGTCGCTCTGTGTTGCCTCTGTGATGTCCACTGTGGGCCAGCCTGGGAGCGAGTCTGCAGACAGTGTACACGGGTGGGCAGAATCCTGCTTCTCTCCCAGCTTCTTGGCGCTCTGGGCTTGAGGTCTCATGGCTCTGCTTTTCTCCTGATCCCCGCCTGTCCTCTGCCCACCTCAGGTTCCTCTCCTGGATACCACCGTGCTGCACACAGGGCTTGCCTACTCCAGCTTGGCCGTATCTTACCTAGCTGCATCTGCAATGACCCCATTTCC
The DNA here is from genome assembly GCA_004365215.1 of Cuniculus paca. NCBI lineage: Eukaryota > Metazoa > Chordata > Mammalia > Rodentia > Cuniculidae > Cuniculus > Cuniculus paca. The sequence continues at coordinate 3,867 of RJWT010013048.1, read as the reverse complement.
AGATAAAACCATGCTCTGAGGTTGTGGAAAGGACATGGCTTTTAGCATGTTCTGTCCAAGTCTGCAGAGATGGTCCTGGGCGCCATCCTGTGGGACAGGAATAGGGCAGGACAGGTGTAGGGTGTAGGGTGAGGAAGGAGAGAGTGCTTGCTGAGTAGGAGGGTGGTGGTCATAGCTCATTTTTTTTTCTTTTTTTTTTTTCTCCTATGCTGGGGATTGAACTCACAACCTTGCACTTGCCAGGCAGGCGCTTATGCCGCTGAGCTAAATCCTCATCCCTGTAGCTCCTCAGTTTCCCTGTGGCTTGGCTGGCTTGGGAGGTGAGCATGGCCCTGCTCCTTTCCTGAATCGTCTGATCCCATCCGAAGCACCAGACTCGGCAAACACAATTAGGGCGCCTTCCAGCTCCTCTTTTGTGGAAGGGCACTCCCTACAGGCTGGTGCTCTGTAGCCTTGGCCTGCTGTGCCCTCTGCACTGGCTGTCCTCTGCCCACGTGCAAAGGGAGAAGAGATAGGAAACTACTCCTGACAGGCTGTTCTGGTGCTTCTTCTTCCCCTCTCTTGGGCTCTGGAACCCCAACCCCCTGAGACAGGCAGTACCAAGGGTGGTCCAGCTTTGGTGCTCATCTGGTCTGATCTGGAGGTGTGCAGTCCCTCAATGCAGAACTGTCACACTGACTCTCCATGAACCAGTTTTTTCATCTGTTACTTGGGGGAGCTGTGGTTTTGGATGCAGGAATGTGGGGAGGGTAGACGTTGCTTGAGGAGGCTCAGCCCTAGAGAACCACAGCTTCTTGGATTGGGACCAGCGTCCCCTTCTAGCAGCTTGGGCCTGTGGCCGCATGTAGGTGACTGACAGTGGACACAGTGCTATGTGACCTGGTTTATGTTTTTTGTGACCTGCTTATTAATTTCCACAAACCCTAACTTCTTTACAGGAAAAACTCACTTCAAACTAGGGAGTGGGTCCCTGGCAGTAGCATAGCCTCCTACCCCGTTGGCGCTCTGCCTGTCCCGTCTGCCCAGCTCTGCCTATCCTGTTTGCCTCCTAAGGCCTCAGAGGCCCTGCTCTCTCTCGCCTGCCCCACCAGGGTCCTCCAGGGCCTCCGTGTGGCAAGGGGTTGCCATGGGTCTCAAGGCTTAACCATCCATGACGTGGAAAAACACAGATGACCCCAAGGGAAGGGTGGGCTGGGCTGGGCCGACAAGTACATTCACAGCTGCTGGAGCCGGATCTTTTCCCCATTAGTTAGAGGTGATGACACCAGATAATGGCTTAGATGGAGGCTCTGCTCATTTCAGCCATCAATGCCCAGCCCAGCCCCCACACCTACAGCCCTCCCCTCTGCTTCTGAGACAGCCAATGGACCCTAGGGCTGCGGGCTATGCTCTCGGGCCTCAGTCCCTGCTTGGCAGTGGTGCAGGAGATCCAGGATTTGTAAAAGCCATCAAGTTGTCTGTCTTGCAGAGTATCTTTGGGGGCTAGGGCCTGTGATCATCCCCTACTGCAGACCTGGGGTCAACCTGGGCTCAGAGCTGGAAAAGCTGAGAGTGTTTCTGAGTATGGCAGATGCTCCCGAGGCACTGAGGACCCATCAGAGAGGGGAGGTCTGGAGAGGCTGGGGCTTGGTGTCTCTTGCCCAGCATCTTTCATAGGTCCTTAGGATCAGGGACACTGGCAACTGCTGGCTAGCCTCTTGCCAGGTTTCATCAGATCTGCTGGTGCCCTCAGACACCCTGGGAGGCACTGATGCGAAGTGTCAGGGTGAGGACAGGGCACCAATGGGCCTGAACTCATCCCTGCACCTGTGCAAGAGGGCTGCCTTCAGCAGGCTTGGGGAAGGCACGGGCTGCTGTCCAAGCCGATGTCCCTGTTGCACATGGTGTTACCTGCACGGTGACATTTGTGCAGGTTATGAGGGCAGCTACTACCCTGGTGGAGGCTCCCAACCTTGGGCTCATCAGTGAGGGGACCCGGTACCCAGTTTTCAGGTGGACATAATGACTGACATGGACCTGCCTGACCTGGAGCTGAGGATATGGGAAGCTCTGCTGGCCGGCAGTGTGCACATGTGGGCCACTTTGATGGTGAGCAGGAGGCTTTCATTGACTGGCTATCCCTGCTAGAGGGTTGTCAAGGGGAGGAAGGAAGAGTGGAGACAGAGACTTGGGAGCGTAGAGGCAGGGCGAATGGCAGTGCACACTCAGGCTGGCCTGCTGTGCCTGTCAGGGTGACAGACAAGTGCTCGACAGAGCTGGGCAGCACTGGTCTTGCTGTTGGAGAGCAGGGAGTCGCAATGGCTCTCTGGGGCTGTGGAGACACCCCCACCTGGAGAGTGGAAGGTGGTTCCTGGGGAAGGTCTCAGCCGCCAGAAGCAGGGCCTGGGCACTTGGCCTCTTGACTGGGTATGGAGGAGGGAGGATGGGGCACAATGAGACAGTGTTATACCTGTTGTGTCCAAGTGGCTGTGTTAGGACTCTGAGCCATGCAGAGAGACAGATCGGTGTGGGCCGCGAGTGCCTAAGGGTTGGGACAGCTGGATGAAGGGCAGAAGGTAGCTATGGCCACTGGTGGATGTGGTGCCTGAAGAGAGAATCCCAGTGCTTTGTGCAGGACTGGAGGAGGACCATGGTGGGGACAGACTTGATTGAAGCATGAGTGTGGTAGGGCAGACACATACTTGCTATGATGTCCCTAGATCTCCCGTGGGGGCACGACTAGCTGAGGAAGGACAAGGGCCAAGGGAAGGGGCTGGTTCTGGGAAGGGACCTGAGACCTTGGGCTTTGCCTGTCTGTGGTTCTCAGGCCCCTGTGGGTCAATCAGGCCCAGCGCCCTTCTGAGGCCCCAGCACCCTGTCACCCAGCCCTGGATGCGGACTTGGCCACTGAGGCCCATGTCCGAGCCTTGGGATTTCACTTCAGCCTGCCATGTGGAGTTTAAGAGGTTTTATATTTGTAGTTGGGGGTTAGAAATGGATCAGGGAAGATGCCCATAGCCCACTTGCTGAGCACAAGGTGGTACCACACGTGCCATTCTAGGTCCCTTGTTGGAGAGTTAAGGTCTCAGAATGACAGCACCGGTTGGGCTGGTCCAGGAAAGCTGCTCCTTCCAGGGCAAGGCTGTCGCATCCTACATGTGATGTCCCCCACTGTGCAGCGTGGGCTCACTTGTGAAGGATGTTGGGTTTGGGCCCAGGTGGTTCAGCCCCAGGCACGGACCAGGAGGCTGCAGAAAGTGAAACCTTCTGGCTGGTTGCCCTTCTGGGAGCACCGAGGAGCAACCCGAAAAGGGTGCGGCTCCATACAACCCACAGCGGCTTGTTGCCTGGGTCAGGGTGGGGACTCGGGGTGGCTCAGTCCTCTGTGCAGATGCCAAGTCCCTTCTGCTCACGGGAGGCTCCTTCCTGCATCTAAAGGAAAAAGGAAACTAAGCCCTTAGTGAAGAAACTCACCACATTCCCGTGTAACAAACTGCTGCTTGACACCATCCCTTTAATAAGAGACCGGTTGGGACCACAACATGCCTTCCACAGCTGGTGACCTCTAGACCAGGAGGCTGTAGCGAGCAAGGGAAGAGGAGTGCAGAGCACGTGAGGGGCACCCCTCTTGACGCACTGCTGTGTGGTATGGGGTGGAGGCCGCCTGCCCTACTCACCTGTGACACCTGGCTGCAGCCAGTAGCATCCCCCAGTCATTCTGAGACCTTAACATTGCGACTGCCTCTGTAGCCCTGAGTTTGTGGGGCAAAACCACCAGTGAAAGTAGGTGTGGAGGCAAACATCTGTGACCCTGTTGGGGGACAGTTGTGGGCATGATGGTGTGGGATGTACTCTTCCTTTTTTTTGATTCCACCTGACATCCTTGTA
>RJWT010013047.1:0-22013 GCA_004365215.1 Cuniculus paca | reverse complement strand
CTCCTGACAGGTTGTATGCAGAAAAGTTCAAAGCTGATACTTGGGGTGAATATATGTCAGTTTTAGACACAAAGAAATCTTCTGCTTGAAATACAACTCAGAGCATCAGAAGTTAGGGGACACCCGTGTTTGTTGCCAGAACTCCCTGAGTTGCAGAAGAGGGACAAAAAAGACCTACAAAGCAAAGAGAAGTTGTGAAGGCCCTGCTTTCCTGCCGAATTCTCTCTGCCTAGTTTCTAGCAATACTGGTGGCCTCTTTCCATAATTTATCACAGTGTGTTGAATACAGGCAAAAAAAAAAAATCCTTTGCCCTCTATTTCTCTGCTCCCTTGTACAGTGCTCTTTGCGTTTAGAGCACCCACAGTGACATATGCAGGCAGAAGCACAGATTTATTTTTACAGAATCCCAAAAGTGTAGAAAATCATTCAGGTTTGAAAAGGCAGCGTCTGATGCTAACACAAGGACAGATTAACCATGCTTTGGGTCCATGATTCCCTAGGAATTTTATTTAATACAGCACTTAGAAGTTGAATTAAACCCACCTATGAGGCTTACTGAACAGTATGGTCTTTTTCTTTCCCTTCCCTACCCCCATTACCTTTTAAGGTACAGTTTTTCCATAGAGACCCCAAAATTTTACTTCTTGATAGCTAAGAGGTAACTGTGTTTGATACTTCAGCATAATTTAAAAGAACAAAAATCTAATGAATGATGGCGTTGGGACTTGTAGCTCTGATTTGTCCTTGCGTGTGTGCTGTCTCCCTTGTCCAGTCTACCCCCAGAGCTTTGCACTTGAGCCTCTGCAAGTGCACGACTTGGGAGCACGGCAGAACTTGTCCTCTAAAGGTGAACTCGTGCATATGTGGCTTTCTACACTCTCCTATTGATGACACGGGGACATAATATCTTGTAAAAAGGTAGTCAGTGCCCTGCCTGTGCCAAAAATACCTCTCTTGGAGATGTTGTGTATTTTACATGTGATTTACCATACTGACCTCTAGAGTCAGACTGCTCAAGTTTGAATTCTGGTCCTATCCCCAAGTTGCCTCAGCTGTTAAAGAATTGAACTAGTGCTGCCTTCCTCACAGTTGTAAGCATAAAATGTGAGTGCTTTGTGCTGTGCCTGGGAGATAGGCAGTGCGTGCTAAGTGTTGACAGTCGTTGTTACACTCTGTGCTTTATTTCCTGAAGGTTCTCTGCAGATGGATTTTAAGTGTTAAGAAGAATTACCGGAAGAACGTTGCCTATCACAATTGGAGGCACGCCTTTAATACAGCTCAGTGCATGTTTGCTGCCCTAAAAGCAGGCAAAATCCAGGTATTTTTTAGAGTCCCTCATATCTTTACAACATTTTGTTACATATCAATAAAACATATAGCATATTCTTTCAAATTTTTTTTAATATGCACTAATGGTGATTGACTCTAACTGCCATTTGCATAGTAGATCACAATTTGTTAAAGAAGACTAATGTGACAAAATACATAAAATACACATAACATATTAGAAATATTTTAAATATCTTCATGTTAAACTTAAATAGTCTTTGGGAAATAAAAATTTCCCTCAGAAAATGACAATACAGTGTTAAGAAAATTCCTCACTTTCACCTTCAGCCTCCCTATAGTAACATTCTTCAAAAATAACCCTAGTCCCTTCTCGGCTTCATAGAGAGGCCCAAGGTCCTCCGTGGTATTCTCTCTGGAGCACTCACACACTTCTACTATTTCAAAGAAAGGGTTTTCTTTTCATATACATTGATCAGAGGCTATTTAACAGGAAGATCAGTGCAGAAAACATTCAAGTAATTCATTCCTTTCCAGGCTACATTTTACCCATATGTCTGTCTTTAGATTCTAACTCCAGTGGGAATCGACTAGTTATTCTAGGTAAGTGATTCCAGGCACCTATTGTGTAACTTTTCAATTCAGAACTTCCCTGCTTTTTTTAAAAAATAAATTCTAAAAATGTTATTCTCTATCGCATATTGTAACTGACTAGATCTAATAGAAGTGATTGGGCTGCAAGGTGTAGCTTGTTGGTAGAATGCTTGCCTAGCGTGTGCAAAGGCCCTGGGGTCAGTCACCTCCCATCATCAAACAAAAAAAACAAATAAACAGTTGTCTGAAAAGCCATATGAAACCACCATGGCAAACACTGGTGAGAAATAGGTTAACCTTGTTTGGAGGTTGTAGAGGTTATGAGGATGGATTATCCTGTGAAAAATTTACCTTGGTTTTTATGACAAATAATAAAACGATACTTTTTGTGTATGCTTTAAAATGTATTTATAGTACTGAGAATCCTAGCAGAATGGAGCTGACACAATGATTTAACTTGTGTATTTTTACTAATGAAGAGGAACAAGTACAGATAACACAAGTGGCAGATATTAAAAAATAACCTATATTTGGTCTGGGCATGCATGAAGCAACTTTTAAAAGCCAAACTTTTATTCTTGATCATCTTTGTTTTGTGTAATAATCACATCACCTACATTCCTTGAGGATACAGCAACTCACAGCAGATAGTGAAGCAAACTCTACAGGGAACCAAAAGAGAAAAAGCTATTATTTAATGCTTATTATGACTGTTCCACGTACATACAAGAATTAGTGATACTGGGGCTCGTGATGTTGCTCAGTAGTAGAGCACTTGCTAGCACAGGCGAGGATCTGGGTTTGATCCCCAGCATGGAAAAAAAAGTATGTTGTGATTTTACTTTAAGTGGGCAGATTATTCTTTGATGAGGCATTTCAGCTTTTTCTGTTGATAAGTGACATTCGCAATAATCCTATTGTGAATGACAAAATACAGCTGATTCCCTACAGGATAGAGTCAAGGACAGATACATAGAAACATACAAAGATTTGAGAAAAACAAAAATAGTTTACTGAAAAAAAAATAGTTAAATGCCCTTTGTCAAAGTGTATCTTTTTCTTTTCCCCCAATGCATCTGACCACGCAGAACAAGCTGACGGACCTGGAGATACTCGCATTGCTGATTGCCGCGCTCAGCCACGATTTGGATCACCGTGGTGTGAACAACTCATATATCCAGCGGTAAGATGGTTTACTGAGCTAAACAAGGAAATGTTTCCTTTAAATTGTAGGGCTGTGTTTTTTACATTAAAGCCACAGGAAAAAAAATTGATGGTTCAAAATTTCAATGGATCAACTCCCATAATTACTCTGGTTATATTTAATGGAAATGGAAAAAAATAATGTAAGTCTAGTACTATGCTGATCATGTTTCAGGTCTGAAGTTAAAAAAAAAATACTTTAAAGAATTAAAAGCTTCTTTAGAAAATTATTAAGACTCATTGAGAGGGGATAGAATTTCACCCTGAGATAGAAAAGATAGTATTTGGGAATTGCTTAGGACAGCCCAGCTTATTGGGTAAAAGTTCAGTGGAAAGAGGTTTTGGGTCCTAGTGGAGGCACTAGAGCACAGTAATGAAAAACTCAGGCTTTGTAGTCAGTCTTGGATTCAAATCCCAGCTCTGCCACCCAGTTCCTGGTTGCTCTTGGGCAAGGGTGCTAACTTCTCTACGTCTTAACTTTCTGATCTGTAAAATGGAGCAATTGCAGCAGTTGGAAGGCTGAAGCAAGAGGATTGCTACAAGTCTAAGGCCAGCCTGGGCTACATAGTGAGTCCAAGGCCAGCCTAAACTGCATAGCGAGACCCTGTCTCAAAAAAGAAAAATAATAATGGAGAGGGTAGCATGCCCACTTCATAGGTTGGTATAAATATTAGGAGACCACACATCAGAACCAAGCAGAAGGCCCAGAGCATACTGCGTTAACTCCTAGCAACTGATGCTGCAGATGGTTGCATCACAGTCATTTGTAGAGTTTGAGAGTAAGACACTAACCCTTCGGACGAGGGTTTCAAACTGCGAGGGCCACACTTCAGTAGCATTTGTGATGACAAATGATATGATGAGGAGATACTACTTTTCATCAAAACTTTGAGCCACTGTGACATTTTTAATGTCTTGCGGCAGTGTGGTTAGAAAATCTCCATTATAATGGTGAAATTGCTTCTCGTTGAGCATTTTTTTAAATATGCAAGTGATTCAACTAATAGATAGATCTCTTAAGGAAACTCCAAATGGCTGATATCTCGAGGACATTTCAGAAAGCTCTCTAATCACAGTCCCTTTATCTAAATAAACAGAAAATTTCATGTAAAAAGAATCACAGTAATGTAACGACTGTGTCCTCTGCTGATCTTTCATGGGAAAAGATAGCCCTTGTCCAACTACCACAGTCTGGTTGTTTCCTCTTGAAAGCCTAAATGTTTTGAAGAACTGACTGGGCGACATGTCCTTTGTCTCTGTGTTTTGTCATGTGATTGTGATCCTGAGCCTCACATGAACACTGAGTCATTATGGAAGGGAACATTATATGCAAAGATTTATACATAGTCAAGTGACATATGTGGCGTTTCATAATCAGCGTGACCTAGAGATCAGAATGAGCATGCATGGTGACCCTCCCTGGCTTGAAACCAAACCCCATAGTATTAGTATATGGATTGTTAGTGTGTAGATTGCTCCAAGATACTGTGTTGTTCTGTGTGTAGTGAAGAAGAAAGAAAAACAACCCTCGACTATTTTTTCCTTTGTTTATTTAAAAATAATTACCCGGAAAAAACATGTGGAGAAACGTCATCTTCTCTCTTAAAAGAAAAAAAGTCCTGGGAAAAAGTCATACATTGCAGAATCTTACTTTCACACACTACAAAGCAGACTTCAGCCAAGTAATAATAACTTTTAAAAAAAGAATTAAAGTGGTTTTGGAGACTTATTTCTTCCTACATCCCTGTGGGTTTAGTAAAAGAAACGGAGATATTTTTCCAGTGATTTTTTTTTTTAATTTCCTTACTGGTAAATAAATGGCAACTTGCTGCAGGATTTTTTTTTTAGCCAGGGGATTCTTGAGAGACTAAAAGTGCCATAAACATTCCCATTTAACCTACTATCTTCTATAAGAGGTACTGTGTCCAGGCTTCATCAGATGTTTAAACTAATATGTAAAGAAAATGAATTTTTAAATGTGATGATGCTTAGCCTGATTAGTGGCACATGGCTCACAGTGACTGAAGATGAAATGTCAGAGGATGGGCAATAGAAATTGCAAGACTCTGTGGATGGAGGGTGAAATAGTGCATTTTACACTTGCTACAATAAAAACCGAGGAGCCACCGCTGTATGTAATAAAGACATTATTTAGGAAGAAAGCTGAAAATTAAACTACAAGGTGGGTAGAAATTAAAACCACAGAGCTCGATCCAAAATCTTTTATAGCAAGCCAGGTGACAGATAAAAAGACGGAAAGAGAAATAAAATTGTTACCATTGAACAATTTATTATATGCGTGAAGGGAGGAGAAAAATCATGACTTCTAGTCCAGGAACGTGGCCCAGTGATGGAGCAAAGTGGACGAGCAGGGAACTTAGGCCTGCGTGGGTTGGGAGGGAGCGAGGAGGCAAGGATCACAGATAGAGGAGCTTTAGCAGGGGGTAGACAGTAAATGGGTTGAAAGTAGCAGAGGTAAGATCATCTAGTGAATGGTTTTTTCAAGATTTAAAGTGGCATCGAACTAGAAAAATAGTATTCACAATCAAGCCTTGGATGTTTGTCTGGGCTGAGCTCGCTCTGTGCCTGGTCTTCTCTGGTCTGAATGAAGGAGTGGGAAGGAGCTGGGGCCTTGGGTGGCACAGTGGAATCGAGGCTCCACAGCATCTGAGAGACTTATAAGGGGACTAATGAGAGCTCACAAGCATGAATTGCAAAGTTCAAACTATGTAGAGTCTGTTTTATCCAAGAATGAGCCAAGTTCTGAGGTCTCGAGAACCTGGAGATCTGGGTATGAATAAATGCAAGTTCAAGCCAGGCACGACCCTGCAGTCCCAGCTACTTGGAAGACCAAGGCAGGAGAATGGCAGTTAGTGACACTGCCTTAAAAAATATAAGGGCTGGGACTCTAGCTCAGTGTTGGAGCACTTGCCTAGCATGCCTGAAGCCTTAGGTTCAGTACCCAGAGTGGGGAGGGGGGGAGTGCAAGTTTGATTATTCAGACTGTCCGTAGTAGTAGTAACAGACACTAGCCCTAAATACAGTCCTCCTCATGTGACACTTGGAACTCTTTTTAGTCCTTCTACTTTGCAGTCTTGCAGCATCTGTGGTGGTTCTGATGGGTAAAGGTTGATTTGTATCAGATGCCTCCTTCAAAGTCTGAATTCCATCTCTCATCGTGTGACCTCACACCAGTCATTTAACCTCTGTCCCTGTTTCCTTCTCTGTGGAGTGAGAGTCCCTATGTCAGGTTATTTGTTAGGATTAAAGGAGTACCAATAAATGTGAAATGCTTGGAATGCTTAGCAAATACTCTTCGGAGTTTAATTGTTTTCATGGGAGACGCTTATAATGGCAGGTGGGGCTTCAAGATACTGCCTTGTGCCATTGTGGATTAAGGCATAGATCTGAGCATGGGGTAATACATATGGATGAGAAGCAGTGTCAGTGTTAGTGTTGGTGAAAGGGGGAAGACTGGAGTGGCAGGATCATTTTTTTCACAGGGCTTTCATTTTTTTAATCAATGTCCAAGGTTTCTGTTTCTAGAATATTGGTCTGGTTTCTACATAGGTATCCTAATTGTATTCTTAGAGGTGGACCAGTGCTCTACAAGATGGAGGTAAATGGAGAGTGTACCGGTCCATTACCACTCGTTCATATCAGTGGGAATAAAATCCCACAACAGTGGTGGTGTAAATAGATCTCTCTGGCGCCGCCTCAAATAGAAAGGCAGTGCAGGCTTGTGTCTGAAAGAGTGAAAAGCGGTAGGGATGTTTGGTACATTGGTTTCCATGCATATTTTTGTAAACAGGAAATCTGAGGCATTTGTCGCCCTTTTATTGTTTCATAAATCTTTATTTTTAGAAGGCAAGTAAAAAGAAACACAATTTGCATCTGTCTGTCTCACAAGCCAAGAATTTTCTCTAATGTGAAACAGTCTTTTCTGCATCGTCCTAAAGATGTATTGTGCATTTGTAGTTCTAACTTGTTTGTGTCATCGTCACCTAATTGCATGTCCTAGTCTGGCTTCTAACTAGGTCACTGTCAGATGCTGTGTGCAAAGTGGTGTCATGAGACACTGTGGTGCAGGGAAGGGGATATATTTGAATCCCAGCTCTGCCATTGATGCTGACCTTGAGCAGGCTGAATAAGCTCTCTGAACCTGGAGTCATCTAAAAACTACAGAAATACCCATTGTAGAGAGGTGTCAGACTAGGTTATCTGAAGATACAACTTGAAACCAAAGTTGCTGTCTGTGTAGCCTATTTGTGAATATGACGCCAGAGAACAGGACTGGGAATGGAAGAGGGAAGCAGGGAATGCCCGCAGAAGCATGAGGTAATCAGATGTCCACCCGTACGGGCAACTGGTGCCCCTCCCTGCTGGGTGCTTGTAGTGATTCTTATGAGAGCCAGAAGTGTTCACCTGCAAGACAAGGGGCAGTTTCTTCATAAGCTCCCATGCCCCACTTGTCAGAGGTAACCTCAACACTCCCACAGTCTTGGGGTGAGCAGGTGTGAGTGCCTAGAGCATTGTAGGTGCCAGCTGTGAGTTCGGGAGCTTCAGAACTGGCCTGGGAGGTATGCGAGGGAACCAGGCAAGGTGCCTTCTGCTTGGTACCTGCATGAAGCCTTTTAGAGTATGTATTAAACTGAAAACTTTATCAGTGACTGAAGCAAAAGCTGGGAGTGAGGATTCTGATGTGACCAATAAAAGTGTCCTATATAGGACAATTGTAAAAATTAAATATAATAAACTACCTAACAGTGACTGCAGTGGTGGCAAACCGATGGCATGCACGTCACAGTGGTCTGTTTGTACCATTGAAAACTCTAAAAGGTTCATCATCGCTGACAGAGACCCTCAGTAAATGGAAACTTTTACCAGCAGGGAAAACAAATGTCAACAATTCAACAGAATTTTATTTGCGTCACAGCAGGGTGAAAGGCTTATCAACAGCTAACACTTGACAGAATAAAGTTGATTGATGCTATACTAATTGTGTGTCCTTCGTTTCTCACATAAATGAGAATAGCAGACACCTAAAAGATTTTTCTTTTATTCTAGGTAAAGAGAATGGGGAAAATGGCAATTGTTATACTAAAGTCAACTTTAACACAGCTACTCTGAGTGATGAGAAAATAGTATTGCTAAAATACTGAAGAGTAAATAAAAGTAGAATTCAAAGGAAACATCACTGATTCTGTTTGTTTGGGGCCACTGCTGTCATTACAGGCCATCTCCCTGATTCATCTCATCTGGTACCGTTGCCAGAATCACCACCTACATCTCGGTGCATCATAAACTTATATCCCCAACCCAGACCCACGTTCAGCATTTGCCCAGTGGGTCATTTCTCAGGCACCGTAAAACCAAAAGATCCCTTCCTCCATCCTCCATCTTAATCATCTTTCATTTTCCTGTGTCAGGGAGATCATCATCCATATGGCTGCTCAAGAAGTTTGGCGTCCATTCTTTTTCCCTTCATCTCTCTCATCCCACTCTCAGTCTGGATTCACTGCTAACGCCTACCCAGTCTACCTCCTGAACGGTTCTCAGATAACTCTCCTCTTCATCCAGGCTCATTTTAGGGTACTAGAAGCTTGCCAGTGGTCTTATAATTACCTCCCAGTAGGCCATATGTCCACAGTCTTGTTTCCAGTAGGTTCTGCCTTCTCTCAAATCTGCTCAGTTACTCCAGTTTTGTTCCACCAACAACGAGCGTTGTATCTGATCCACAGAAGCTCATTCAGTGGGAAGGAGGGAAGAGGACAAGCAGGCAGGCGTTACTCAGAGCAGTAAGTCAGCAAGACAGGTGATAGTTTATAGGTGCCATAGATGAGATTACCCATTCTCTCTCCTGTATTTTCACCTCACTGCTTTTGTTTTCCCTGAGCTTCTCTCACTTTGCATTGGTTCCACCTCTGTTAGCTTCTCTATCCTCAACCACAGCCTCTCATTTACAAATCAAATGCAGAGTAAAACATTGACTACAGTCATCTAATACTTTGGTGGGTGCTTTGCAATTCATACACCCTCTTCCGTGTAAATTTGAGAAACAAATTTTCAGAAACTTTTCCTTTTGAAGAATAGCCTTGATAGTCATTTTGAAGAGTCATGAGAACTATGAAATGGAAGATTGTGTCTGTCATGCCTTAGCAGTTGATTAGTGACTGTCCCACACAGAGTAAACTGAGAATAATATCATTCCGCCTCTTTTGACTCGGACAGAGGGTCTCTGCTGCTTCCCCAAGTTCTTATTAGAGAGCTCACAGGACATCTCACACTGGAATAGTCCAGACCTTACACAGAGGACTTTCTGATTCGGCAGTCTCCTTCCGCCTTCCATGGGGGCTGCACGCTTACTGTCCCCCTTGCCTGCCATTGCCCATGTTCCAGTTAAGTCCATCTTACTCTGTTCTGTTCCGTATGTACATGAATAAGCTGGCGCGCATCCTGAGCATTAAGAGGAAAAGCTACCATGGGAACTGGTTTCAAGTGTTAAGTCAGTTGCAATTTGCCATTGAAAATACGATTGGTACAATATGATTTACATATTGCCATAGTCAGTTTCCGCATCGCTGAGACCTAATACCCAACACCTGCCAGGTTAGAGGAGGAGATGTTTCTTTTGGCTCACATGGACAGTCTGTGGTGAGCTGGCTGCCTAGTAGGATGGCACGGTGAAAAGGCATAGCAGACGGGAGCTGCTCGTGTCATGGCAGATGGGAAGCAGTGAGAGCCCAGGGCGGAGTGAGGCAAGGAGATAGCCCTTTCCAGGCCACCTCCGCCGACCAGGTTCCACCTCTCAGCATCACATTTAGCTGTAAACTCATCGGCAGACGAATCTTCCAGGATACAGTTGCCCTCCAAAGGCCCCGCCTATGAGCTCATGAGGCTTTGGAGTGACATCTAGGTATAAACAGTAACATACATAGTAAAATGCGAAGGGCTTTTTTTCACATTTAGGAAAATTAGCTTTGTCCTTGTACTTTACATCTACTCTTTCTTTCAGCATTAATACCAGTGAAGTTGTTCATACTTTAAACAGGCAGCAGTTCCATTGGTAGTTGAAAACAATGTGATTCTTTGTGTCCGTTTCCCAGAGATTACCTCCCTTTTTTCTCAGCAGGACAGAAAATTGTTTGATTGGGTGAATGAATTGATAAGCTGGCATATTTGGGAAAATGATTTCGTTTTCTTTCTTCCACAAAATATTTTTTAGAAGCGAACATCCACTTGCCCAGCTCTACTGCCATTCCATCATGGAGCATCACCACTTTGACCAGTGCCTGATGATCCTTAATAGTCCAGTAAGTACCTAATTTATTGTTGTGGAATTTTCAAGGAGAGCTCTATAAATTCAGTGTTATTTTTAGGTTTTGGACTTATTCCCAGCATCATAAATTCTTGAACATACTCTATTCCTTTTTGGGTAAGGAAGGCAAAGCCAAAACATTTGAACTTCTCCCAGCCTCACTTCTCTAAACAACCAAAACTATCGAAATGGTGCCAGTCAGTCAGGGAAATCTGGTCATTCGGATTGATTACTCCAAATGACATTTGTATTTGGTGAGCTCTTGGTTAAGTATGCTTTTTTCTTTTTTTTTTAATCAAATGAAGTGATTTATACAATTCAGGGTCTGTTTTCACAAAGCAATGCTTTCCTCTTGAGTTTTTGTCTTCGTTCCTATTGTTATTTTAAGTTTGTTTGTAGTACTGGCAATTTAGTCCAGAGCCTCGCACTTGTTAGGCAAACCACCTACCACTGAACTACATTCACAGCTCTCTATTATTGAAACTTCTAATCACTAACAAACTTTTATTAAGGAATATAGCTCTTTGACAACTTGGCTAAATGTGTATTTATCAGTGTAACAAAATATGTGATATGATATGGTAAACATGCTGATATTGAGGAAAATAAGATTAAAATAATATATACCAGAATATTAACAATGCTTTTGTGTAGTGAAATTATTAATTCTTTTTATTATTGGCGAGGAGTCGCTCACATTATTTGTCATGCAGAATCATTACCTTTATGGTAATAAAAATGAACATTGTTAACTATTGAAATAAGCACAATGTGTGGCATATAATCCTAAAGCAATTTAATTAACATATTTTAACTTTGCCTAGGAGGTTAGTTGTTCCCTGAGTCTGAAAAGAAAAGTCAGGGAGTCACATGACCTTTTTTGGTGGTCCCTGTTTTATAAGTAAAAGCCCTCTGGTTACTTTAGGTTCCAATATACAGTGTGCAGTTCTCAGTTCGGAAACCAGAGCATCCTGTCCTGGGTAACTGTTCAGAGTCCGAGCTTGATTTAAAAGTCTCAAGTTCGTGCTCCTTACATTGTGTTTCTTCTAACTCCATCCTCCTTTCCAAACCTCCCTAAAATTTCCTGTCCCTCCAAACCTGGAGAATGTGAAGGGGAAATAGGTGACATTAGGGGCCCAGGTAACTTCGCAGACTGGTTCTGTTACCAGTCTCACTTGGTGCCTGGATGGGTGACACCCCCTTGAGGGGCACCCCGAATAAGCACCGAGTGGCTAGCAAGCCTGTACCTTGCCATTTAGACTTCCCAGACGGGGTCACGCACAAAAGCCTACCCTAGTCCCACCTCCACCTTACGGACTGCAGGAGATGCAGGGACTTCTGGACGTCTCTCTTACTTAAGGTGACGGGAACACCTCACAGGGGCTGCGCGGGCAGCCTCCTGAGCAAGTTTGCATGTGCCTTAACGTAGCCGCCTGGCGCGAGGCGTGTTTGGCATGAATTCATGGCTGTGTAATTGGTAAGTAGAACAGTGAAGTCCCTGTGCTGTAGACGTCGTACCATCCCATATACAGATTGTCAGGGGAATGAGGAACTAGAAGCACGGGAATTGAATTTTGACCTTTAGCAAAAGAAAAAAGAGGAAACAAAGAAAAAGCTCCACTTAACCCATGCACATATAGCCTTTTCCATTCTAAGAATAATAAAAATGGTCCCTCGCACCCAGACTCTTTCCCCTTTTTTCTGCTCTGGGCACTTGGTACTTGCTCGTCCTCCTGCATGCACCTTCACGGCAGCCCCACAGGCTCCACGATCCAGCATTTCTGCTCTGCTGGGTTGCGTGTGCGTGTGCGTGTGTGCGTGCGTGTAACATCCTGGTAGGCAGCCTGCAGAGCCAGCAGACTGAGGCAGCTGGTTGTGGATCCAGTTTATGTTCTGGTTACAAAGTTGCATAGGTTCTAATGGGTCTCAGCAACACTTGTTTTTCCCACAAACCATGTTATTTTTAGTGTGCAGCTTTCCAAAGCTGAAACTTTGCAAAAATGTGTATGTTGTATTTTAGTAGAAGCGTCTGTACTTGCTTGCAATTTGCTGTTGGTGTACTTCAGCTAAGACTTTTATTTTAATATCCTATCACACATCAGTGACAAAGCAAGAAAATATGCTTTTTTTTTAAGCATATGTATTGATAGTCTTATTGTAGTTACCGTGTCTCTGTGTATGTGATATTAGGGGTTAAACCAAGGGCTACTGTACCACCAAACTACTCTGCCATTTTTTTTTTTTTAAACACAGTCTCATCGAGTCACCCAGGCTGGTCTCAAACTTGCAATCCTCCTGTCTGAGGAAAGTAACTTGGTTTCCAGAGGGGCCCTACCACACCCAGTGTTATGACTTGTATTTAGATGTCCCCCCAAAGCCTGATGCAGTAATAAGTGGGACTTTTTAGAGCTGACACGATCTAGTTTGTGATACTGGAATTAATTCATAGTGCAATGCTAGGATCAAGAGCACTATGATTAAGGGTGTGAATGCTACTTGCCCTTAGTAGCCTGGATAAGATGATATAAGGGACAGAAAGAGCTGTGATTGTCCCTTGCTTGCTTTGCTACCTTCTGCCTACCATGAACTCTGCCAGTGCCCGTTTGCCATGCCACTGCCTTGGAACCAGCCAATTACAGACTGAAACCTCTACAAACTAAGCTAAATAAACCTTTCCTCTCTTAACTTGTGGGTGCTGGGTATTTTGTCTCAGCAACGAGAGAAAACTAAGACACCAACTTCATAGTTACTTCTTTTATGTAATGTTATTACTTAAACAAACCCAGTTGTATGTATGGCTGGTTCACGTGATTAGAGCTATATATTTATTTCTCTCTCTCTCTCTCTCTCTCTCTCTGTAAGCACAGTTGCAGAAAACAAATTACTGCCTTTGTATTTGGGAAGAAAAATAACACTATAAGCACCAAAAGACATGCCATTTTTTTTTAAATGAAAGTGTTAGAAGTTTTCTGAACAGTTTTCAGTTGGCCTCGAATCTAAAATGATTTAATATTTTAAAATGTTTTTGGTTGCAATCACAGACTTTTATCATTAATTAGGTCCATGCCACAATTGCAGCGTGGGGGTGATCCTCTAACCAGTGTATTTTGGTCCCCGCCCAGCACTCGCAGTGGTTCCCCCATCTCACAACAAATCCTTTGCCTCCGGATCTTATTCTTAAGCCTTTGGGCTTTTTCTTGGCCCTGTGACTTATGAAACACATCTGGCTCAATTTACAGATGTTCTGTGTGTACTCTTGAGTGCCCAGCTGTGTGTTTCACTTAGTTCAAGATTAGAGACCTTTTCTGATTTAAATTATAGGCAAGAAATAAAGAGTGATGATGTAGGGAAAACTTTCAATGATGTGCAGGTGGATCGGTCCCCTTTTGCATATCCCTTGTAGATGGTTCAGCCTATGCTTTCTTTTTTAATTTTTATTTTATTGGTGCATTTTAGATACAGACAATGATCACATTCATCACAGGGAATTTGTACTGTACATGATATGTCTCGCTTCTTTTTTCCCTTTCTTCTCCCCTCCCTTCAACCCTTCTTTCCTTCCTTATTTACAAAGCTTCGTTTCCATTTTTTTCCTTCTATTCTTTTTTTTCTTGTCCCTTCTTTCCTTTCCTCCTCCTCCCTGCCTTGTTCTCCTTCCCATTTGAACATTTTCTTCCCCTTTCCCAGTATCTGTTACACATTTTGGTTATACATTTACACTTTCAGTTTCTCACACCAGAGAAGCCATGCAATATTTGAATGTGTGTGTCTGACTTATTTCACTTGAGAGCACCATCTCTGCTCTTGTATCAACAGCCATCTATATTTTTCAATTCCAAAGGAGCACACGTGGTTCTCGGTGTTGAATAAGACCTATAAATCTGCAACAGAAATGGTACTGGGTTTATTACAAAAGTCATAGAGTGACTTTATACTAGTCAATTATTTCAAAATTTCACAATTCTGTTCTTTACATCTATCAGTGTGGCTTTGATTTTTCAAAGTTGCTTGCTCTTAGACTATAGGAATTAATCTTGCCAAAGGAAAAGGATTTGAAGCTGTTAGTTTTACATCTCAATAAGGCTCAAGGAGTAGAAGAGTTGGACAGACGTGCGTGTGTTGGCGGATATGAAGCTGTCTTTTTTCTCTTAGATGTCAGGATGTGGAGCGAGTGTGTGGCGGGAAGTATGACTTGATTTCATGGTGTTTAAGTAAGCAAGTGTCCTCCATGTTCATGAGTGCAGAATATTAGGCATGTGTTTAAGACATGTGATTATATTTCCACAGTTTGTTCTCGTCTGCAGCTTCTCTGGGTGGAGTGCTAATGATGTTTTTCTTTCTTTTCTTCTTTTTTTTTTTATTTGATAAAGGGCAATCAGATTCTCAGTGGTCTCTCCATTGAAGAATACAAGACCACACTGAAAATAATCAAGCAAGCTATTTTAGCTACCGACCTAGCACTGTACATTAAGTAAGTTTTAAGAAATACCCTCCAAAATAAGCCTTGGAAGGGTTTGCGTTGGCTGAAGCTTTCAACATCCACACTGGGAAGTCCTCATCACAAAAACAAACATCCTGACAGAGCCGTTTATCAGTCTGTGCAGCAGTTTCTCAAAGGCAGCCAGAGAAGTCTGTTCCCTTGGCTTAGTTACTGCTCAAAAATACAGAAAACATAGTTACTAATATTTATCTACTCCTACGTCTCTGGAGCTGTGCTCACATCGCATATCCACCTTGAGCTCTTTCACGCCAGCAAGGCCAACCAAAAGACGATAGAACCCATTTGCTCTTCCTCCCTTCCCTCACCCCCCCAACTTCTGTCCGTCTCACAACATCTTTACACTGTCATCGCAGCTAGGTGGGCAGTTAAAGAAGCCAAATGCCAAAAAAAGCAATTCTTGTTGCTCCTTATTTGATTTTGGCAGACAGAAGGACATTAATGTAGAAATTTGAAGTGACTAGTTCTAAAATAAGACTGCGTTTAGGAGTGGTATTTGTGACTATGTATTTCCATGATTAAACTACTTTACTAAAAGCTGGAAAATACTTTCCCACATGTGGACAGTCTGCATGTGTGGGTATTGCTGAAGCCAGGACTCACACTCACAGGATGTCCGTGTAACACAGCTCTCTCCCCACCCACCCAAAGAACAGTTCCCAGCCGTAGTTTGAGCCCCTCTTAAAAGAAGCAAAACACAGTAGAACAAACACAAAAAAATTTGCGTCGGCTGTCTACTGTTATATATCGAAAAATGGCTGTGTGTGATGGCTTCATTGAGTGTTGGAGCACTTTAATTAAAACAAAAGAAAATATAGTAAACTACGGTTTATTCAAAATAATTTCAGAATAAAGATTATCAGATTACCAAGAATTGGAAAATATCTAATCACAACACCTTTCCAATCTTTCTGGGTCACACAGGTCTCTCCTCTGATCCTGTATGAAGCTTACTTGTGGTGTTTGATATTCAATACTAGACAGCTTTATTTCATAAGGTTTTTTTTTTTTCTTGAGGCTTTTGTCTCTGGTCAGATGTGAAAAGAATAACTCTTAGGACTTCTCAAAACAATGTTGGACACATGGGAAGTATTTACTGTACACTGAGTATTGTATTCACTGAATAATAATAAATGATATTTTAAACTTAGTGTTTCTTTGCTTCAGTTGGCTTCACACCTTTATTGTCCTTTGTTACCCTATGACATAATACACAGGAATAAAACATGTGATGCTGAGCTGAAGCCTGTAGATCTTAATAGGCCATGAACTGAAAATATTTTAAATCATTTGATATAACATTTATAATTTCTTTAATTAAAAATATTCCAAATTTGAAATTATCATGACTTATGATCTGTAATTAAAATTAGGTGAGGTTTCGTGCTCTACCCAAAGCATTGAGAAGAGGAAAAGAGGTATGAAATATTTTTAAATGATGGCTTTTATCCTGGGTTCTAAGATGAGGGAAAAAAATAGAGATGAAAAAACTTAGAGTTTTTTTTTTTTAAATAACTTACTCCATGAGTCTTGTAGACCAAAGGGATGAAAGCCTTTGAATGCATCATAACTACTAAATATTTTTCTTTATTTTCAAGGAGACGAGGAGAATTTTTTGAACTTATAAGAAAAAATCAATTCGATTTGGAAGATCCTCATCAAAAGGAATTATTTTTGTAAGTCAGTTTACTATCCTTACAAGTTAACTATTGTGGGTTACAAATTAACTGCTACTCAGTTAATTTTCTCGCTGCCAGTGTTTATTGCAGTTGTTTGTTGCAAAGTGATGATCTGTGAGGCTCTCAGATCTCTGTGGCATATCCTACAAAGGACTGAATACAAACATATGTTTGAAAAGAAATGCACTTACGTATTCAAGTGAATGAACTGTTCCTTTGCTCTAGATCGACCTCTCAAATGTAATAGAGCAGTAGAGCATCAGTTCAGATGTTTCCCTTTGCCTCATTTCTCTCATGGTGTGGAACGGAGGAGCTGAAGGTAGCCTCCTGTAGGAGGCTGGGAAGGAAACTGGCTTAAAGGGCTCGCTTCTGCCAAATGATAACCACGTTGGGCGGTCAGAACAGGGGTCCTCAAGACCTCTGCTTTTCTTTATCAGTACTCCTGGCCCCTCCTTCTAGTTCTTTGCCATCATTGTTACTTCCTTGGCCACGGCAAGAACTACAAGTCAGAAATGAAGAAGAGAAAGCAACCTGGTGTGCTGAAGCTGGCAGGCTGCGGCAGAAGGGTCATCGTGAGTTTGAGGCCAGCGTAGGGGATTTAAGGAAACCCTGTCTCATAATTTTAAAAAATGGAAGAGATAGAGAGCCGAACTAGCAGTGCGATGGATAGTACGGATACAATTCTGAAATCAACATTTCTTTCAGCAGATTGAGATCACGTAGCGTGCAAAGAAAATGCAAATTAGAAAGCAACAATATACGAACGGCCAGCTGTGTGTTCGGGGCGGTTATACATCCTTTAATAGCCTCAACATGCTTTTCAGAATAGAAAAGTACAGACTTGCTACTGCAATTAGGGCACAGTTTTTCTCACTAATTAAAAAGAAATGTGAACTCCAGGAGTGCCAGTGTTCCCTGCTGTTCATCTGAGGTTACTATGGCTTCCCCCAGAAGTGTCTGGCAGACCTAGTACTCAGCATCCCCTCAGACCCCTTCATTTTGGGGGTTGTAGTTGAGCTCATTTAGGTGCACAGCCTTC
The DNA here is from genome assembly GCA_004365215.1 of Cuniculus paca. Classification (NCBI taxonomy): domain Eukaryota; kingdom Metazoa; phylum Chordata; class Mammalia; order Rodentia; family Cuniculidae; genus Cuniculus; species Cuniculus paca. The sequence goes on along the minus strand of RJWT010013047.1, from coordinate 4,394 downwards.
CTCGCAGGAGGCAGTTTGTATTGGCAGGTATTATTAAAACCCTGCATCACAGTGGGTTCCCACAGTGATTACAAATTCCTGTGGTGCGCTCCTTCTTGAGAGTCCGTGTAAGATGCAGAGTAGCCAGCGGGTACCTAAAGTAGCAAGAGTATAACTTTAGGTTGGGTTTCACGAGACAAATGATGCCTTGACTTTTTCTCTTTTATAGGAATGGCCCTTTTGTCTATTTCTTCAAACAAATTAAAGGAATTATTTGGCGAACACTTGAATCTGAATGGGTTCTAAAGACAGAACCATTTTCTTGCAGTAGCTGTAGCCCCCAGAGCATCTCGTTAGCACACCAGGAATGCTGTGGCTTGCGTATCTCTAACCAGGGAAGGACTGATGGCATGTTCTCATTTCTCCCTTTATCTGCTGGAGAAAAGGGAAGTGTGCCCAGCACGTACTTTAATCACGCAAAGGCTTTTCATGTAGAAGGTACTACACGTTGTGGGTTAGGATGAGCTGCTGTAATTTCTGATTCGGGACTTCTGTTGGTAAGCTGATAGTATCCCCTGGTAACTGATTATTAATAATCAGAGTGCTGTCCTCATACTGCCACTGAGAAGAGCTACCACACTGAAAGAATAATAGCAGGCAAGTTTTTACGCAAAGGTTAATAATTTCTCTTTGTGTCAACCTGGAACTCAGTGAGGCACTTTGAAGACAACTTCCAAGAGCTCACAGAGAACCAAAACAAGGACACACTGTTGTCACCTCTGTATAAATTCTGTCTCTGTTCCTTTGGCCTTCATGAACTGCTATTCATAATGGTTGAGAGGATTCTAATTTTGTGTTTTTATTAGTGATGTTTTACTTTTATATATTCATGTGAAAGTAAATAGAAGTTTGGCGTTTCTTTTTCCTCTAACAGAGCCATGTTGATGACAGCCTGTGATCTTTCTGCAATTACAAAACCTTGGCCTATTCAACAACGGGTATGTTGCTTAGTGATGATAAATGTAAAACTAAACATCTAAAATAAGAAAAGTCTTTGCACTTACAGATAGCTTCTGAAGTAAGTATTTATGGAACATTTTCCCTAATCTTAAACACTGTGAAAAGCAGAGAGTTGGGCATAAAATAGCTTTCCTTTTTAGAAGATTCATTTGCATTTAATACCTGTATGATGTGCTGAAAAGGAGAAAAATAGTAACAGGGAAAAGACCTAAGCGGTTGTAAGTTTCAATTTCAGTACTATTCTGGCTCACTCTGGGAATTTTTTTTAGCGTATCCCCTTAATCTTGAAAATAAAAGTACAAGAAAATTTTCAAAGAGAGAAAAGAGGAGATCTCGTAGAGTGAAACAAATTTAAAAGGCCACTTGCAATAAATGTACTTGTTCAATGATGTTTTTTCACTGCACCTTGTATTAACAGGTTATTAATAAATAACTCACTGATTACGCATGCAGATGTGCACAGTTTTTCCACTAATTGGTAGACCTGAAATAACATGTTGCTTTTTTTATGCTTAGTTACACAAGATTACAAACTCTGGTCTTGTTATTAGTAATTTAATACATTAATTAGACATTTGAAACAACTGAAGTATAATTTCCTCTTCTCATTGTAGCTTTTATCTAATTTTATTGATGTGGTTGCAAACTATTGCACTTAATAGATTTTATTATCTTCTTTACAAACCTCTGTTTTAAAGAATGTTAAGTTTTTCCTTCTCAAAACTCAGTCTCCTATTTATTTCAGATAGCAGAACTTGTAGCAACAGAGTTTTTTGATCAAGGAGACAGAGAAAGAAAAGAACTCAACATAGAGCCCACTGTAAGTATGAGACCTTGGTGGTGGGAATTACTCAAATGAACTTTTTAAAATTGTATTCATTTTTAGGGTTCTCTGGGATCTCTTCTTGGTCATGAATTTTCCCATTTTATTTTTTAACATTTTCTCTTATTAGAACAACTATACATATTCATTACAGAAACCAAATGCAAATAAAAGACAGAAAAAGGCCTTTGATGTCATCATATTATGCCGCATTTTTAGATTTTGGATTTTCCATTTCAATACCATAAGACACTTTTTATTCTAACGGATGCTCTTCTGTGTTTTATTTATCACAGTTACTTGAAGTAAATGTAGCCATAATTGATCCACTTCTGATGTAACGATGTAAGCAATATTTGCTGTTAAAAACAACACAGTGATAAACATCTCTGTTGCTAAAGTTTTTTGTGCCATTTTTTATGACTTTTTAGGGTAAATTTCCACAAAGAATTTAAAGGTATTTGATGCATACTCCTTTTTACATAGAATGTAGACTCCCAAATACAAGAAAAAAGATACTTCTCAAACGTTTTCTACCTTTTAAAAACGAAACAGGGTTCTTCTCCCCTTTTCTTTTATAGGAGATACACATATGTAATTGCTGTCTGACCTTTCTGAGCTAGCCATTATCACCTTTTTATTTTTATTTTTTAATTATTAATACATTTGCTGTACACAATGATTGCATTCATCATGGGGAATTGGTGCATATATATAACATACCTTAATTCTACTTATTTTCCTTTCCCTTCCCCTTCCAACATCCCTCCATCTCTAGTTTCCCTTCCCATTAGAGAATCTCTCTCCCTATCGTCTTTGAACCAACTTTCATTGTTCTTTAAGTAAATATACACGTGCTTGTGTGTGTCTTTGTTTACATTTTCAGGATCTAATGAACAGGGAGAAGAAAAACAAAATCCCGAGTATGCAAGTTGGGTTCATAGACGCCATCTGCTTGCAACTGTATGAGGTATTAATATGAAAACTTGCTAAATTTAGATCGTGTTAGGAATTAAAACCTAAGCATATTCAAGAGATTAAGCCACCAGTTTCATGTTTTACCACTTTTCAGCCTTTTAGCTAAAATCAAGTGTAGCTGTGTTTTTGCTTCTAAATCAAGGAAAAGAGAAATAAAATTATTATAGTGAGTTTTTTTTTTTTTCCTGATGAACATTGAACAAGGAACACATTTATACAGCAGTACTCTGGTTCACGAACTCAGTTCTCCCTACAATTCTGGCTGCAAACCAAACTGGACAAGAACTGAATTGAATTTCCCCGAAAGGTCAACATTGAACCTAACCATTGAATTTGATTCAGTTCTTATACAACTCATCATGCAACCAGAAAAGAATCAGCTCATGAAGCAAGGTATCACTGTATTTTCTACTTCTCAAAGACTTTAATTCATTCAATGTAGGACTATCTATTGAGTGCCTACTGTGTGCTGAGCACCAACACATTGATTTAGAAAAGGTAACAAGAACTGTGTGTTCTGCTCTCAAGAAGGTATACTGTACAGATTCTCCATTAGCATTCTCCTTTTTAAGTTTAAATTTTAGCCTAAATAAAGAAAAAGAATTATCTAACCTTTCCTCATTGTCATACTAAGGATAATAATATTAGAGAATTTTGGGGGGAACTAACAAGTGGCTATAAGGCTCCCATTTCCATACTTAAGATAGCTTTATTTCTTTGGGATTTTTTTTTTGAAGAGAATATAACCACACAAAATAAAACAGAATAGAGTCAATCACAACAAAACAATGAACATGGTACATGACTTCTAAACAGGGTAAAAGGCAATCAATAATGGCTACCATAATTCCTGTTGTTATCTTCAATATAACTGCCCATACCATCAGGGAAAAATAAAATCAAACAAAATAGAACAGAATAAAACCAGTAAAAAAACAAAACAAAACAATGAAAGCAATACAGAACTTAAAGATAATAGTAAAACAGCAGTGGCTACCATAATGCTTCTTGTTATCTTCAGAATAGTTGCCTACACCTTAAGACATAATGCAATCAAACAACACAGAATAGAGTAAAATCAATCAAAACAAAACAATGAAAGCAATACAAGGTTTCTAAGTAAGATAATTGAACATCCTCAATGGCTGCAATTACATATTTTGTTATCTTTGAAATAGCTGTCCATGCCATCAAGTATAATAAAATCAAACAAAACAGAATAAAATGAAACTAATCAGAACAATGAATACAATCTGAATTTCAAATCATGACACTAGATTAATAGTGGTCATTTCTTTCCCTTTTTAGATAATTCCTCCCCTTTGACTTTCCCAATATGTATTGTGTATTTTGGATCCCACTAACTCCTTTAGTTTGTTATACTAGGGAGACAACACGAAATTCACCCATGTGACTCTGAATCATTTCATCCATAAGCATGATCTCAAGTTGCCTCCATCCACTTACAAGAGCCTTGAGGTTATCTTCCTTTATAGCTCAGTAGGTTTCCATTGTGTAAAATCCCATGTCTTTCTTATCCATTCACGAAATTCACCCATGTGACTCTGAATCATTTCATCCATAAGCATGATCT
>RJWT010013046.1:0-22016 GCA_004365215.1 Cuniculus paca | reverse complement strand
ACTACAGACCCATTTAGAATATCAGTTCTCAGGAAGTGGGTGCATTTGTTTGTTCTGTTGTCCCAGGTCTGGCCCACAGCAGGAGGTGTTTCTCTCCTTTATAGTTGCAAGGTATCTAGGTTTTTGCATTGGCTCCATGGAGCATCTGGCCCTGTCTGACTGCCTATAATAATTCTAACTATCTCAGCTTCCTGTAACATTCCCCCCTCTGAAGAAGTAACCCAAACTGCCGTGAGGGATAATGGGCGATGACCGATCTGGCTTCTTCAGACTGAAAGGGGTCGTAGTTGTTGATCGGCAGTCAGAGATATTCTACAGAGGATCTATCTAAAGGTCCTCAATAAATACCAGGCAGCTTTATCTTGGGTGGGGGTAAGTCTGGAGGAGACAAAGCCAAAGAAACAATTAAGTATGTATGGCCCAAATAATAAAATTAACAGAATAATTATGAGTATGGTTAACAAAGATTTCCACCAAGAGGAGCTAGTAATTGCTTCCCATAAGGAGGAAAAGGATAGGGTCCATGGAATTTTAGAATCTGACATGTCATTAATTTGTTGTCTAGTATCTTGAACAGCTATTGAGATATTAACAGAAGGATCAGGAATGTACACACAGCACCGTTTTTACAATTGCACAAGTACCCCTCTGTGCTGCTGTTAGAATGTCTAATGCCATTCTATTTTGGAGGACAGCCTGTCTCATTAACGTTTTGTTTGTTTTTTTTTTTTTTTTGTGGCACCGGGGATTGAACTCACGACCTTGCGCTTGCCGGGCAGGCGCTTAGACTGCTGAGCTAGACCCCCAGCCCTTCATTAATGTTATTAATGCAAGATTTTTTTAAAGATTTGCCATTTAAGTTTAACAAAGCTGGTTTCTGTTGTTTGCAACTACGAACTCCAAGTGCTGCTCATGAAAAAGCACTTTCAGAGGTGAAACGGGAGGTATGGAATGCTGGGGCCCCCAGATCTCTTAAGACCCCTAAAGTGCAGTATTAGCAGTTTTACAGAATTTCTAAACATAAAGCAAAAGCCCAAAGAGAAAACTTGTCTGGTGAAATGAAAAATTAAATATTTGCATGCAGAACATGTCAAATTAAGATCAAGAGACAAACTAAAAAAGTACATAAGAAAATGTCAAGGCTCACGGAGCTTTTTAAAATAGGAATATTCTTCTCCCCTGGCCAGACTGTGTGTTGATAGCTTTGATCACAATGTCACAGAAATTATATGAGATAAAACATGTCCAAAGATTTTACTGTTTCTTATCAAATGCGGGGCCTGCATATTCTGTCTCCTCTACCCAAAGCGGAGAGTCTACACAGAGATTCTACAGTCACCTAAACATCCCTGGGCTTGAGACGTGGTGAAACCCCTGGGCACTTTCTTAGTCGAGGGACAGGTGGACAGTGCTTGGCCTTCACGGAGTCAGTCTCCAAGCATGTGACCATGCAGGTACAGGGAAAAGAACATAATGCTGTCACCCCTTACTTCCAGAAAGAAACTGTAATTCTAGAAGATCTAGTTATAATTTTTTTTCTTATGGGCTCCTGAAGAAAACATACACAGTTTGATCAGAATATATGGTGAACATTTAAGGTTTTTTTTTTTAATGAGCACAGTAAAAGACACATTGCCTTCAATTTCTTCTCAATATTCTCTCCCTCCCTTCAAACGTACTTATCCCATAGCTTGTGCCACTTTCTGAAGCAGTCCTAGAAGTCCTCTTTCATTGTTGGGGCATAATTATAATGTAAGAACACACTTATAAAAGAGCACACTCACAAGTATTTCATGATACAAATTAGAGAACAATTAGAGGTCTCTGACCAAGTTTCTGCTGCTTCTGCTGAATTCAACTGACCTCAACAGTGTCTAAAACCCAGTTGCATACCTCTGATGAGCACTGAGTCAGAGTAACTGTCTATACCTTAAGGCATCCTGGGATAGTCAAGGACACCTTTAACTATGCTCACCCTGTAAGGGCTCCCTTCCCTTGCTCCCAGAATGTTTCTACATTATGATAAACAATTCCTTTGTTTCAAAAAATCTGTTCAAGACTAGACTGCCTGCAAATATATGACCCAATGCATGTAACCAGTTATGCAAAGTTTTGTCACTTGTTTGTACTTCCCATTTCTAAATGCTGTATAAACTAAACTCTTTGTAAACTCAGTGCTGTTGCCTTTGGGAATGATCCCACAACAGTCCACCTATGCAAAGATTAAACACTCTTCTTATCTCCTTAGTGCAAAGAGTCTTCCTTTTGGTTTGACTTGGGAATTTTCCTGCAACATCATGAGTATTTTTAACTCAACTATCGTGGCTGCCAGAAGTCACACAGTACCAGATCCAGTGAATAAGGTAGATGAGAACATACTTTACAGCATCCATTGAATGGCACTTGTCAGTAACATTGCCATTTAAATTTATTTTATCACACTTTGTAGAGACACTCATGAAAGAGAACTTCTAGAACTGCTCCAGAAAGTGGAAAGAATGAGGAAATAAGTGTATTTGAAGCAAGTGGGAGCAATTTAAGGGGGATCAATGCCAATATGTCTTTCACTGTAATAATTTTTTTCATCTAAACACATGGCATTTTTCATCAGCCATATATATAAAGGTATTGGCCATGATTACTAACTACAAGTGCTCTTAACAGGACACAAGTAGACCATTTGTGTTTTTCATGCTAGTTAGGTGTCCATCTCTGGGGAAAGGCACAAAGACCATAGTTACATTTAAGCCCAGCAAGTCATGGTCACAATCTGGTCATCCCATGTACATCTTGCACAAAGAAAAATATGCCAGGTGTGGTGGTTACATGCCTGTAATGCCAGCACCTGGAAGCTGAGGCAGAAGGATTCCCACAAGTTCAAGGCCAGCCTGGACTACATAGTGAGACTCTGTCTTTAAAAAAAAAAAAAAAAAAGTAAGAAAGGGGGGTGAGGGAGAGGAGAGGAAAATTTATCTCGTGGGTGATGAGTGCCAGGTTCCAAGGAGGCTGTCCCCAGGTTCTCTCCATTTGTGTCAGATCATGTTTGTCTCCCCACCTGGTTCTTCACATCTTGAATGAGCTCGACTTCTGCAAACAGCCAACTTACAGGTGACCAACACTGACGATTCATATATCCAACTCCAAAGAGCTCGCTTTTTACACTGCAGAATCCTTTACTGTGATGAGCACCCTATTAATCTGGAGACCCAGTGCATGTAGAAAGTGCATGGGGCACAGAGGCAAACGCGACAGTGGAGAGGAGGTGGGAGAGCAAAGGGCTGCAAGCCCAGAGTTGGGTTAGAGTGCCACCCTTCGAAGGGCACAGGCCGGAAGGGGCTGGTGTTTCAGGGGTGCAGAAGATGACAAGGCTGAGAGGCACAGTGAGACTGAGCAGTCATGGTTCTGCATAGAACATGTCACAGCTCACTGTACTGAGACAAGGAAAGTATCCAGTGTGACCTTTGTCACTGCAGCCCGTGCAGGAGTCTCCACCCTGCAGAGGAACCAGCTGGGCTCTGAGTAGAATATTAGGGTAAAAACATGCTTTAGGAAAAGACACCTGCTAGTGAGTTGGATGCCAGGTGAAGGTGAGGCCCGTGTATAAGGAGCAGGAGTCGCATTCTGGTGACTTTTTAAGAAAGCTGAGAAAATGCCTGAGCAAGGCACTGGTACCTGGCCTTGTCTTATGCATGTGACTCCTGTTTATCTTCACATGCAAGGTTCAACCGCCTTGCATCCAGTCTACTCTCCACCATCTGGGAGTTACAAAGGGTAAACCCAGAGGGCCAGGCGCTGTGTCTGTCTTGATCTGCACTCCGTCCCCAGTACATAGCAGAGCGCCTCATACATACAGAGAGTAAATATCCCTTGTTGAACTGGTGAAGAATTATTGTTGACCCAAGTGCCAAGCACTTTGTCATCATAGCTCCCATGTTATCAAAATGTACAGATAAGAAAAGGTTTACAAAGGAGTCTCAGGTCATATTTTTATTTTTAGTCCTTTTTTCTTCAATATATGCAAAACTTTTGTGTCATAGATTCAGGACTTACAGCAAACTCAGAATAGTTGAAATTACAAATGGAATACTAGAGATATTATAAAATAAAGACCCCCTGAGTCCCAGTGAGGTGAGGGAAAGCTCCAGACGTTCGTTTCATTCCCGAGAGTATGACATGCCTTCCATGTCAGCGAGCTCTGCTGTAACTAGGCAGGGATGTGGGGGATTGTACACAGGAATAATAGCAGTTGTATAACTTTAAAAAGAAACGCCATTTATAGAAGGGAGCTTTGTAACATGTTGATTCCCACAGATATCCCAGCATTAAACTGTGGGACACTGGAAACGCGTGACATAAAAACCTGAACAGTGACATAAGCCACTCAGGAAAATTCTAAGATGCAGTTTGCATAATGGCAGTTTTCACCAATGCAGGCCATTTAGCGAACACTTATGAATAACTTTAACTAAGAAGGGACAGATTCTAGCCCCTAAATAGTTCAGAAAATAATCATTTCTTTTTGTTTTGTTTGGTTCTGTTTTGTCTTTCAGTCCAGATCTCACTATCTTGCCCGGGTTGGTCTTAACTCCTGAGCTCAAGTGATCCTCCCACCTCAGCCTCCCAAATAGCTAGAATTATAGGCCTGGGCCATCACAATAAGTATTTGACAATAATTGTTTCTATGCAGAAAAAAATTAACTAAAAATGCCTTATTATAAATTCTTTCACTTTACCGGGAAATTATATTTATAACTGAGCTGATATTATAGAATAGCTTAGGTCATTTGCTTTCTCCAGTTAATAAATAGGGAAGAAAATCACTGTACTTAAAAAGTGATACTTTTCCCCCTGTGGAGAGCATGACTGTCCACTCTCAGGGACCTGCCCATCTTTGACACCCTCCTGGTCTTTCCATGCCACCAAGAGAGCTCGTTCTCAGGAAAGCGTGAAGATGATTGCCACCATCTATCTTCTTTACCATTTCAGCAGCTCTGAATCCTCTGTTAATCCTCTTCTGGAAAATGCTTCCATTTGGGGAGAAGGGAGAACAGGGTTTGAGTCTTCACAGCAACCATAGGTAAGAGAGCTGACAAGTCACTTAACCTCCTGGGCCTCACTAGGAAAAGAAGAATAATGTCTACCCCATAGAGTTGGAGGATAAAATAGGACACAGTTGGCTGCAGGCCTCCGTCAACTGCAAAGTTTTACTTAGTAAAATATGTTCTACAACTAAAATTTCTACTCACTCCACCAAAGACCTCCGTTCCTTCTATTAACCTCCAACTTCAATGCAAACTTCCCCAATCCAGCACTCACATGTATTTATTGAGCTCCTACTATATGGAAACACTATACCAGGAGCTAAAGATGCAAAAGAGAAGTAGAGAGAAAGCCACACGTTGCAGGAGCTCAACTGTCTTATCACACATTACAGAGTAGAACAAGCTTGAGACATGTCATACACAGGCATAATCAGAATGCTTGACATTCTTTCCACCTAACATTTTTCCCTCATTTTTTATGGCCTTTTACTTACTAAATTTCAAGAAATCCAAGTGAGCAAACATATATTTTCTTTAATTAAGAGGTTGCCAGAGTACTGAACTTGTTATAAAACATCGTGTCCTCAGAGACAAGTAACTACCCTTCCTGTCGATAATTTATAAAGTCACACTGTGATGTAGTTAATGTATTATGTTTCTTAGCCTTAAGTGGGAAAGGTTCAGAAACTCAAGGCTCACATTCCTCCAGTTAATGATCAGGCCCATCACGGATTCCTAAGAGCTTGCTTCCATTCCTAAGCCCTGGACGCCCTCCTGACTGTGGGGAGACTGGAAAGGCTGTGTGTAAATGCAAAGGCCGCTGCTCTGAGGCTGGTGTTAGACTCCCCATGCATCCTCTGGACCCCTTCATGCCTGCTTGGGGATCATCGCAAGTGAAAGGGGAGGCAGCCCTGGGCCCATCTTACCAGTCAGACTGGAGAGAAGAAGAGAGAGGACAATGGCAAGAACGGGAAGGAACGGGAGTGGGAGAGGGGACCAGCCCTCAAAACATCGTGCTCTGAAAAGCGCTTTTAACTTCTCTGACTTCCTGTGGAAATTTCCGCCCTTCCGAGTTCTACCCTGAAGTCTGGCTCTTTCTGTGGACTGCATTCCTTTCCTCTGGGACCTAAGGAGGGGTAAGCATAGTTCTTGAGCTCTGCAAAATCTAGGGAGCCACTACGGTGCCCACCTAACCATCTTCATCATGTTTTCTTTTATGAAACTCATTCTTGAATTTGTCAAAATGAAAACAACACTCAGGAGGTTAAAGTGACTTTACCGTTTAAGTTTGCATGCAAAAATTATTTGGACTTGCTCATATTTGCTACGTTCGTGGAGATGTGTTAGATTCATGTCTGGTGAGCTAAGAGAACACAGACTTCTCCCGATTGAATGCCGAGTATCTTTCAAACCTAAATTTTAATGAGTTGAACTGGATATTTAAAATTGATCTTTGGAGAATAGTTATCAATATAATACCAATAGAAAAACTCCACAGGGTTGGGCGTGTAGCTCAGTGGTAGAACACTTGCCTTCCTTGTGCAAGGCCCTGGGTTTAATCAAAACAGAGGAAGGAAGTGAGGGGTGGAAGAGATGAAGAAAATGCCATTTGAAATCCTACCGAAATAATCACAATATTATCCAGGTGTGATGGTGCATGCCTGTAATCCCAGCACTCTGGAGGCTGAGGCAGGAGGATCACTGCAAATTTGAAGCCAGCCTGAACTACACAGTGAGACCCTGTCTCACAAGACAAAAAAATAAACAAATAAATAAATAATCACAATAATTAAAAGAAATACAACTAGCAGCTATGGAGGCTATTAACCATTTCTCTATCTTTATCCTTCAAACCTTCCACCAACACTAGAAAGTTGCTCTCATCTCCAACTGAGATATTCTTACAGGCAGAAATGAGATTGGTAGGTCAACCTTTGATCTCCAAAACCCATTCCTTTTTTCCCTGTCTTCCATGAGGCCCTATTCTCTGAGGAATCAGGAGCTGACTTGCTGCCATTTGTTAGCCAGAGGCATGTTTGTTTTATTGTCAGGTTGTGACTACGTTTCCAGAAAGTTCAAGTCAGCATGGCTGACCTGATAAGTAGGTCTTCTCAAACACAGGCACATCTGGAGCCAGTACAAAAGGGAAAAAAGTAGAAACAGAATGAAATCAGCATCAGGTATTGTCTTGGTTACTTTTCTTTGGTTGCTGAGACAAAATACCTGACACCCAAAATTAAGAACAGGAAAGTTTATTTCTTACAGTTTTGGGGTTTCAGTCCATATCTAGTTGGCTCCAAAGAAGGGTGACATGGCTGAGGGGGCAGCTGTTCATGGCAGCTCACAAGCAGCAAGAGCAAAACAGAGCAGAAGAGCCGCAAAAGAGACCCCAAAACATGCCTTCTTCCCTCCCTTATATAGTATGCAGGCTCCACCCCTGGATGGGTGCAGCACTCACACCGATAATTCCAGCACTAATCCCAGCACTAATCCCAGTGCTAATCTCAGCGCTAATCCCAACACTAAACCCAGCACTAGGCAATGAATCAATCACAAATGCTAGATTCAGCTGCTTCCATGACTACATGAGGCTTGTGGGGGGCCATCTATATACAAACCATAACAGGTATGAAACAAAAGTTTCCAAAGCAACACCAAAGTCATTGCCATAGTCATAAATTCAGTAATGAAAAAGGAGGACTGACAGTTCTCTCCTCTTCTTCTCCTGCTGAGCTTGCCACAGGACCTGCCACAGCCCTCTTCCTTCTGCACGTTGCCTAGCAATGACCACCTGCATCTCCCCTGACCACCATCTGCCTGGCATCCCACACTTATTCGTGGTATCTTTAGGTACGAGTCACTACACCTTTCCTAAGCCCTTCCATGGGTCTCACAAACTTGACTACCTTTAGGTCAGATTTCAGCTGGAGGGGCTCTGGAAATACATAATTCTTTGAGGATAAGAGCAATTATGACCTGCCTATCCTCATTAAAAATATAATCACATTAAATTATAAATTATACAGACTATCATCGCCACTGCACTCAAACCAGTCAAACTATCTGCTCTAACATGTCCCAGCCAAAGGACCGAAACAAGTCATGCCACCTCTTTTGCCCTCAAGTTTCTCTGTCTGTCAAAGAAAGGGCAGTTGGGCCATGTTTGTCTCAATTCCAAACTAATACGAATATAGTGAGATGTACAACGTTAAGAAAGTTCAGATTTCAGGGACATTATAAACTCGCAAATTACAAAAACATAGAAATGAATTTTGCTGACTGAGTCATTCTTGTTCTATTAGGTGTTCTGGGAGTCAATCCCTTGCCAGGGTCGGGCTGCACTGTGGAACCAATGACAAGTAGAGAAAGACAAGGCGTGTGACTACTTGCAGCCATCCTGTGGGTCGTGTTACCATCATTCACAATTTCTTATTCCTTCCACATAGAGGATCGTGTGACTGGCCTTGCCATGCAGATGAAGAATTTTTCCCTACCCGCTGACGCTGGGCTTGGCTATGTGTCTTCTTTAGCCAACAGCTCACATACAAAGATGACTTCGTCCCTATCCAGGTGGAAATGCTGAATCCAACAGTGAGATTCAGCCAGGCCCCTTTCCCCTGAGCCCACTGCCATGGAAGGCCATGTCCTGTCAGGGGCTGTTCCTCCAGCCCAGGAGCCAGAACGAGGAGACATTTAACGTACGAATCTGACCTGTGATGTGAACCAGGACAGCCGACCTGCAGCTACAAACAGGTAAAGTGAGTGAGGAATAAATCTTGCTAATGTACACCACTGAGATAGTGAAGTGGTTTGTTACTACACTGACTCACCCAGCAAACACTATCTAATATAGCTCACAAAATAAGGCCCGCTAAAATCATGCTGGCCCCACTAATTATCAGCCGACGCACCAGGGTCAGCACTTCATTTGCTCCTCCCCACAACTTTCTGTCTCCTTTTTACCATCCTAGGAAACCTTTTACCCTTGGGTACTTTTACCCAAACTCTCTTTTATTCAGCTGTAGTTCTCTGGCTCTGGACCCATTTTTCTGCTTGTTCGTTCTAATAAACCTCCTTACAAGACTGATTTATATTCACTCTTTCTACTCTTTTCTCCATGATCTCTTTAATTCACTCCAGTTGGATTTTTATCTCACTACTCCATTCAAATCACTCATTGACGTAACCAGCACCCTTTCTCTTGCCAAATCCTACAAGCACTCATCTTCTTCCAAGTGTATGCAGCACTGCTGAGCACCTCCTCTTCAAAGTTTTTTTTTTTGACCACCCCCCCTACTGAGGACTGAACCCAGGGCCTCATGCATGCTAGGCAAGTGCTGTATCACTGAGCTACATCTGCATTCCCATCCCTTTTTTTATTTTGAGACAGGGTCTCTCTCAACTGCCCGGGCTGGCCTTGAACTGGCAATTCTCCTGCCTCAGCTTCACGAGTAGTTGGGAATACAGATGTGCGCCATCACACCCAGCTAAAACATCCTCTTTACTTAGCTTCAGAAATGTCTATCTCATTCCCATCCCATACTCCTTCCTTTTCCATCTTCTCTTTCCACCTTATCTTCCTTTCCTAGTGTGGAAGAATTAAAAAGGCAGAGGTGTGGGGGGAGGCAGGGGACTGTAAGCGTTTGGGCAGGATGCCCGCTGGCGTCCTGGGCTGTGCACCCCAGTGTGCCCCAGTGACTGACACGAGCTGTGCGGCTGCAGCTCTTGGCACTCCTAACAGTGCTCAAGAGCTAAGAGTGCTGCGGGAGGTGGAGGGGGGCGCATGGCGACTGTAGCACGGCAGTCCACTGATGACAGTCCCCACACTGATCCTGGGATTCAATGTGTTGCCAGGTAAGCTTTTTCACAGAAAGTGACAACATGATTCTAAAATTTATGTGAAGTTCAAAGTACCCAGAATTGTCAAAACAACCCAGAAAAAACAAAATTTGTGGATCTGATTTCGGGACCTATGAAACTACAGTAATCAAGGCTGTGGAACCGGCATAAAGACATACAGTTCAATGGAACAAAACTGAGCCCACAAACAGAGAAGTCTATTTGGCCTGTCTTTTTGGCCAAGGCGAACTAATACTGAAAAGATTTATCAACTATTTGTGTTGCTACCAACTGATTAACATTTGGGAAAAAATAAACATTGACCTTTACCTTACACCATGCACAAAAATACCCAGATATGCACCGTAAAGCAAACTTCAGAACCCAACTGTAAAATTTTCCAAAAAAAAACAACAGAAAGTCATAATGAACTTGGGTTCAGTAAAGATTTCTTAAAATAAGATAGAAAAATTATCCACTATAAAACAAAAAAGCAAATTGGATTTCACCAGTTGCATTTTGATCTCAAAATTTTCTCAAGATGCTGCTGCACAAACTAAAGGAAATAGACCAATTCCTCAAAGAGCACAAGTTACCAAAACCTACCAAGGCAAAAGAGAAAATTTAAATCATTCTATAATCTTTAAAATGAATTTTTCATTTAAAAGTTCCCATGAATCTCCAGGCCCAGATGATTCCACTAGCAAATTCCACTAAACGCTGGAAGAATTAGCACCAGTTTTACATCTCTTCAAGAAAACTGAAGAAGGAACATTTTCCAGCTCTCACTGTAAGGCCAGCATTACCCTGATAGCAAAACAAGGCAGACAGTTTAAAAAAAAAAAAAAGGAAACTAGAAATTAATAGATTTCATGAACTTAGACATACAAATGCTCAACAAAATACCAGCAAATCAAAGAATGTTATTTTTTTTTTAAAGGGGAGATTATCCAAGTGGACTCTCCAATCTCAACTCTTTAAAACCAGAGTTTTCTCCAAGAAGGGGTATAAAGGACTATCAGGGTCAAAGACCGAGGACTCAATGAGTTATTAACTGTGGAGATGGACAACCATGTGCAAGGACAGGAGAGCTTCCAGGAGCCAGGACACCCCAGCTGCAGCCACAAAGAAATGGGTACTCGGGTCCTGCAACCCCTCAGAACTGAACCCTGCAAGTGACCTCAACTTGAAAAGAGACTTGTCCTCAGAGCTTCCAGAGAAGAGCTCACTCAATCCAGCCAATGTGCTTTTGGTTTTGTAAGAGCCAAAGCAGTTAAGCACCCCACACTGCCTGAAACTCCTGACCTAAACAATGGAACAAATAATGGGCACTGTTTGAAGCCATGAAGAATTGTGGCAATTTGTTATATAGGCAAGAGAAAACTACTACAATTGAAAACGACTCAGCAATAAAAAGGAACACATTATTGGTAACACAAGATGGAAGAATCTTGAATTATGGGAAAAAAAAGAGTATGTGTTCATCTAGGTAAAATTCTAGAACATGCATGCAATTCTAGAATACAGAAAGCAAATTAGTGTGACTGCCTGGGGCAGGGATGGGAAAGATGTTTAGGAAGAGATGAACTATAACGAGTTATGAAAAAATTTGGGGTAGTGATAATTATTACCTTTTTGGATGTATACATAAGCTAAAACTCACTAAACTATATACTTGAAATATGTATCTGTTATGGTTTGTGTCTGGATGTCCCCCCAAAGCCTCATGCAGTCACGGAGGTGGCTGAGTCTAGCATTTGTGATCAGTTCATTGTCTAGGGTTCGGATTGGTGTTGTGATTGCTGCACCCACCCAGGGGCAGAGCCAGCATACAATATAAGGGAGGGAAAGAGACGTGCTTCTCCCTTTCTGTCCTTTTACTCTGGTCACTTGTGGTATGTGCTGCAGCTGCCATGAACAGTGGACCCTCAGCCATGCCACCCCGCCTTACAGCCAGCTGACTACGGACTGAAACCTCCAAACACTGTAAGCTAAATAAACCTTTCCTTCCTTCATTTGGAGGGTCAGGTATTTTGTCTCAGCAGTGAGAGAAAAGTAACCAAGATAATGTCCTTTATGCAAAAAGTGGAGAGTGTAGAGAAACAAGCTTTTTTAAATCCTCAATTAACTTCCAATTCCATTAAGCTCACAACATAAAGTATGTACCTTAATATCTTCTAAATTTCCAGGGAAAGCATATTTTAAAGTTTATAATCTAGGGGACAAAAGTATTCCCTTGTAACTCTTGTGAACCAGCACATTTTAGTCACTGTTTCAGGTAACTACATTATAGCCACTACCTCCTAGAGTTAGGAAAGAAACCAAAATTTTAATCATTTCTCATGTTGCTCAGTGATCTCTAAAAGATCTGTTTCTCTACACGACTGCATTGCTGCCATCTGTTCACAGCACTTACGTTTGACTGCACACTTGGTTTGCTCTGCTCTACTAACTTCCTGCAGGAGGCACAGCCAGTCAATTACCAAACCCAAACATACTCAAAGGCCAAGAGTCAGCTCATTCATTCATTAAACACTGGCAGTTTGAAGTATCAGTATGAAAAGAGATAAAACTATTTTCCTTCTATCTTTCCAAGCTCTTGGCTAGGGCTCCTGAAGAAAAAAAAAAAAAAAAACTAATAAGAAAAAACAAACATAAGTTTATTAACATTTATACCTCATATATGCATGGACGATCTCCAGGGAGTAACTGATCCTCAAAGAAGTGGCTTTGAACGCAGGCTTACAGAGCATCGTCAGCAAAGAATAAAAAAACAAAAATTACAAAGAAGTGATGACAAAAGAAAAGGACCTTGAGTCTCACACAGTAGTCAGTTGTGATTATGCAAACACGTGGGAACCTAATAGTAGAAAAAGGTTAGTAAGTAGTTATATAAATTTCTCTGACAGATGAGGATTTATGGTCTGTTTGGTGACTCACTTCTGTCCTTCCTTGTAGAGAAGGACATTTTTTTTTTGTAAATTTATGTTCTGATTTTAGACAACCAGAGGGAAGGAGGGGAGCTGTTCTTGTTCCTCCTTCTCGATGGCTTCAGCTCAAAATAATGTTCATGCAAAGGCGCATGCTGGAGTGGCCCATTCTGCTTTCCTTTGCAGGCAGAAGAAACAAACAGAAATGGGGTTGCCCTCCTATAACCCACGGAAGGAGAAGGTGTTTAAAGAAAGAGATCGCATCTTTGGGCTGCGCCCCAGGGGACATTTCAAGGACAGCCTACCTGCAGCCCTGGTGGCCCTGCATTGTACCACCACCCATGGAAGCCTGAGCCACTTGGTCCCATCGTCACATCCACGTTGGAGAAGGCTACTTCACAGCTGCCAATCCTAACGGAGTCAATAAAGACGGCATGGAAATAACATGCACCAAATAGAAGT
Source organism: Cuniculus paca (assembly GCA_004365215.1). Taxonomy (NCBI): domain Eukaryota; kingdom Metazoa; phylum Chordata; class Mammalia; order Rodentia; family Cuniculidae; genus Cuniculus; species Cuniculus paca. The sequence goes on along the minus strand of RJWT010013046.1, from coordinate 8,743 downwards.
TAATGTGGAGCCGAGGACAGCTAAGGATGAGCAGACACTAAACTAGAGTGATGTTAGCATCCTTCCTGAGGACGCTACTCCTCCACTGCAGGAAAAACCACAATGACCAGGGCGGGGTGAGCTGCTCTGTAGATGACACTGTCAGAAGGATAAATAGCAAGTTTGGAAAGCTGGCTCCAAGCTACTCACGCTGCTAGAAAACTACTTTCTAGGGAAAAAGGGTTCCCCACAGACTACATAATCCAGGCTGGTTTGATTCCAAACGTTGTGTCCTTCTTGGGCAGAACTGACTAGTCCCACCCAACTTGAACCCTCCTGGGCACTCAGGGACTTGGCTTCTGGGCCATCAGCACCCGCCAAGGCTGTGGTGGGTGGAGGTGCTTTCCCAGCATGCATTTCTCTTGGCATCACCCAAGGTCCGACCAGGGAACAAGGATGGAGCAGCCGACCCACTGGTGGCACCTCTCGCAGCTCCTGAGATGTCATCTTTCGTGCATGCTTAGATGATCTGTGAACACTTTGAAACCTCTGTCACAAGAACCCTGCACCTCTGTTAGATGCTGTTGAGTAAATTCTTCCTGCTGTAGTTCACCTACGGCATCAGAATGATCCAGAAGGATTAGTAGATACTGCTGGGCTATTTCTTCCCTCATGGTTGGTCCCAATGAATGCACTGAAACAGGGATGAAAACACAAGTCTGCTGCAATTAGTGAAGCTTCTGGAAGTTTCTGAATTTATGATTCCTGTGCTAAGAACCATACAGACTACTAAGCCACAGGGAACAGATGAACAGATAGAGGTCGTGACAGATACAGGAACGTTCGCTGTCTCTCCCAGCCTGCTAAACACCCCACAACTGAAGTTCAGAAGGAAGCTATGTGGGCAACACCGAACATCACAGCTGGCTGCCAGGACCAGAGACAAGATCAGGCACGGATCTGTCCCATTCCTCACTGATGCTTCTCAAAGACAGACTTTAAGTCACAAAAGGAAACAGTATGATTGTGATCAAATATACAAGGGGTAGAAAAGTCGAGCAAAGAGCACACCTTGCTCACTGTGGTACAATAAAACAGGTTCCAGCCTGCACAGCTTAGGAAGACTCCATCTCAAAATTTATAAATAAACCACAGGCAAAGGGTATAGCTCACTGATAGGGGATTTGTCTAACACACATAAGGCTCTGGGTTAAATCCCAAGTATCAAAAAAAAAAATTATTACCTAATTAATTTAAAACTATAAATAAATTTAAAAAGAAAACCAATGTCTTCACAAAACTGAATACATAAAAATTTTCTCAAATGTCTAGGGTAGCATGCCTCAAAATATAAGACGGGAGCCTGGGAATTTCCTGTAAGAATACGTTTGAGTCGATGAATTTGCTAACTAACCAGGACAGCAAGGCAGCAGCTGAGCCAGTCCTGAAGACGCACGCAGCCTCTGTTTTGTTTTTAGTTTTTAGGTAGGACCACCACGGGAACAAAGGAAGGTTCTATAGAGTCCTCATGCATGAAATCAGGCGCAGGTTAGGAAAGCTGATCCTAAGAAATAAATCAAGAAAAAAAAAAAAAACAGGCAAAGGGATGGAGCCAACATTTAACTTTTAATGAGTTCCCTGAATTAAGAGCCTAGAGCATAATAAAGAAACTTCTTGGCCTGAAATTGAAGAATATGCAAGGGGTCCTCACATTTATTAACATTCCAAGTACTGCTGTATGTGCCTTTCATGTATTGACTCATTTCATCTTCTTAACAATTCAGGAGGTAGTATCGTTGCTTGCATCTGTAGATGGAGAGACTAAGGCCTGGAGACTCAACTAGCTTGCCCAAGGTCAAAAGCCAGCTGTGGGTCACACCTAGCCAGGTTGACTTTAGCCTGCACAGGCTACAATGAAGCAACTGCCTTGTACACAAAAGGACTGTGTGCCAGGAAAACTAAAAGAAACTAAGGCAAACCGGGACCACAGGGTGTGCTTCCCAAGAGTAATGAACTGTTCTGTGATTTTACCTAATGGACTCTCTGCGGGAGGGTGAAAAGGAGGCAAGGGCCAGGAATTCCAAAGAAATGATGTGATATTAGCACCGCACATCATTTCAAAATCCGAGTGACGTTTGCACCTTGGCCAAGTGGTAGCAAAATAGCTGTGAGGATTTTTTAACGTGGGTTACCAGGATGTCAACTGTGATTCCATCGCCAACCTCTAGAACCAGAATGGACAAACTAGAGCGCAGCGATTTCACATCAGATGGTATCACTTAGTCATCTGGTCTATCTGTCTGGGCTCCTACATAGAATACGGCATGGCCTTGCAGTATTCTGGGAAATGTGCGCAATAATCCTCGTTTCATTACTTAACTGTGTGTTTACAGACAAAAAAGACTCACGCACGGGAGGAAAGACAAATGCCTCTTTAACAAACGGTGCTGAGAAAACTGGCTGTCCACATGCAGAAGAGTGAATCTAGACCCAGAGCTCTCACCATGCACTGAACTAAAATCATCCAATATCTAAATGTTAAAACACAAACACTTATCTGCTGGAAAATAAAACAGGTAAAACTCTTGAAGACTTAGGTGAAGGCAAGGACTTTCTGAACAGAATCCCTAATGTGCAACGAACAGTACCAAGAATCAACAAATAGAATCGTATCAAATTTAAAAGCATCTGTACACGAAAGGAAACCACCAGCAGTGAGGAGACAACTAACAAAATGGGGGAAAAGCCTTGTGAATCAACACCATGTGTGGGCCACTGTGGGCACAGCCAGATGCCAGCCTTTTCCCGTGAGTCAGCACCATTCACAGACCGCGGGGGAAAACAAGAATCCACCAAGAAGCAAGCCGTCCCTGTGAACCAAGGCCATGCGGGGCCGCTGAGGGGAAAGCCAGATGCCAGCCCCTTCCAACGCATGCGCTGGGCAACAAGAAAAGCCACCCCTCCCCCACCACAAGCGACCGGCTGATCTAGAGAAACACAGGCTGCAGTGATAGCTATTGAGGTAAAAATACAACTTAATGCTTGGAGTGTTTAATGTTTCACTGACTTTGCAGGCCTGAAGCTGGTGGTCTGATCATCTATTCAGAGGATAATAGTACAGAATGTAGTATCTATGGGGCATCTCCTTCTGAAGGTGGTGGCCATTGTTAATTCCCTATCATCTTGTTTTGAAGTCCTGTATCATTTTCATTGTTTTGTTGGGTTGGGTTTTATTCTGTTTTATTATATCCAATGGCATGGACAACTATTTCAAAGATAACAAGATATATTATGGTAGCCATTTTGGATTTACTCTTATCTTGTTTTGAAGTCCTTTACTGCATTCATTGTTTTGTTTTTGTTGGTTCTATTCTGTTGTTTTGTTTGATTTTTACTATGTCTGAAGGTATCTGCAGCAATTTTGAAGATAACAAGAGGCATTATGGTAACCACTGTTGATTTCCTATTGTTTTGAAGTCCTGTGTCATTTATACTGATTTGTTTTGATTGGCTTTATTCTGTTTTATTTTGCTTGGTTTTATTCTCTTTAAAATAAAAATAAAAATTTAAAAATAGGGGGAAAAATTGCCAGCTACTCCCCAGGCAGAGTTCTAATATCTAGAATATAAACAGAACTCAAAAAAAGAAAAATTAGAACCACCCCCCCCAAAAAAGTAAAAGATGTAATCAAAATATGGTCCACTGAAATGAACACTTTTCAGAAGAAGTACAAATGGCCAATAAATACAGAAAAAACTGTTCAACATCTCTGGCCATTAAAAAGTGCAAATTAAAACAACATTGACATTTTATTTTACACCAGAAAGAACGGTTACTGTCAAAAAATCAAATAGTAACAAATGCTGGTGAGGCCTGTGGGGAAAAGGAACCCTTCTACTTTGTTGGTGGAAATATAAACTACTCCAACTACTGTGGAAATCAGTATGGAGAGTCCTCAAAAAACTAAAAATAGAAATTCCATTTGACCCAGCTCTTCCCCTTCCAGATAACTTCCCAAAAGGAAAAACTTGAGTCATTTGTAGGAAAATGGATGCCTCTTGAGACAATGTTAAATGAAATAAATCAGACACACAAGCTTAAATATTGCTCTTATATGAGAAACCCAAAATATAAGTGAAGACCAAAATAAAAGATAAAAGGAAATAAGGAGTTAGGTCTCTGGCAAAAGTGAAGGGACGAAGAGATGAAGACAGCAGGGTAAAACTCTTGAAGGCAAAGGGGTTGAAAAAGGAGCTAGGACTATGTTATGGATTAAAAACTGGTGGTCAGTTTAACACCAGCTGAAATGAATCAGCATGGTGCTGAGCGTGGATGGCCCGCCTGTGGAAAGTTGCCAGCCTGAAAGATGTGGAGAGGAAGAGTGTGGCATTGTGGGTTCTCCTAAGAGTTGTTTGGAGCCGTTGGTTCTCCTGGAAGAGCTTGTCATGCTGGCTTCCCTGATAGGAATTTGGCTGTTATCTTCGGAGGAGTTCAGGACCTTGTTGCTGAGAATGGCTGCGGTTCACTTTGGGGAGCTCTGATCCTTACTTTGAGTTTTGCTTCCTGGCTCCGGAGGGAAAGACATGTACTGCTAAATCTCCAGAAGTAGTCACGCTGGCTTCCTGAAATGAAGTTGTCTGTTCTCATCAGAGGAGCTTGGGACCTCATTGTCGCTGAGGATGGCTGTGGTACTTTTCAAGGGAGCTCTGGTCCCTATTTTGAGTGTTGCTTCTTGGCTCCAGTGCAGAACCCTCCGCCTACTGGCACAGATCCTTCACCGCACTGACACAGACTCCCTAGCTTCCACCACTGACCCTTGGGCCTTCCCAGTGCAGATCCATAAACAGACCTGCATGGGTCACTGTCGTGGGCTCTGGGCCTCCAGCTGGACTCATGGGAGGCACTGTCAGGGCTCTAGGTCTTCAGCTGGACTCATGCAGGACATTGCTGTGGGATCCAGGCCCTCGGCTAGATTTTCTAGGTCTTTAGTGTTGTGGACAGATTTCCTGCACTTTCTTGTATTTAACTCTGGGTGACCGTCATAAAATCATAATATAAATTCTGTGTCCTGAATGTAATTGTTCTCCCTGCAACCCCCGACTACAACAGATTCCATGCACCGACCCCCACGAGGGGGGTGACTTATGCACTACAAACATGAACTAATAAAAATAAAAACTGAAAAACAAATGCAGAGAGTATCCCTCAGCACTGTACAAGAACTAAATGCAACAAAGTACGTAAAAAGCATAGCAGAGTAAGGTATGCTATTTAACAAATGTTAGTTCCATCTCTTTGCTCAAACATTATTACCAAACATCTTAAAAGACCTTAAACCTTAAAACAAATATGGTAGTAAAAATAACCTACAAAATTCTTACAAGTTATAATATATAAAAGGCTCTAAATGAAAACACCTTCCAGTATGAAGCTCATTCAACTGCTTAGCTAAAACTAAGAATAATGATGTCGAAGTTCATGTTTTGTTCTCAAAAGGCGTGCTGTTAAACTTTGTAGGGCCATCTTTTATTCAAAAAAGAGCCTCATAATTAAACAGGTGTTACAAACAAGACTCAGAGGTTATACAACTGAGGACCAGAGTGGAGACTGAAACCCCTGCCACTTGAATACCAGAACCACTGGTACATTTTTTTTCTCTTTAACAACCAACATTCATGGTGCAAAAATACAAGTCCAAAAGCCTAGCAGGGATAAAATGTTTCCACAAACTGCAAAATCTTTAAATACCTCAAGAAGATGAAAAGAATTTCAACTGAGATTGTGATGTTTGCTTCAAGTTTAGTACATTGTTCCTTTTAAGTAATAACAATATATCTTCATGCACATAAAATTAAGCCTGATTGCACTAAGAATGAACTTCAAAAATAACCTATCTTTCTTTGACAAAAGTAGCAAATAAACAGCAAGACTGTCAAAGAGTCATTTCAAGCCAACATTTTATTCAGTAGATAAAATTATGTAGACAATCTGTCAACAATGTACTTTTCTAACATTACTAACTAAAAAAAAAAAAGACAAAACATTGTGTGATTCTATTCATATGAAATTCTAAACAAGTAAAACTCGTGACAGAAAGTAAATCACCATTTGTCAGGGCCCAGGACAAGGGAAGAGACCGACTACAAAGGGACACACGATGGGAAGGTCTTCTGTCATGATTATGGTGGTGGGCAGACAATGTCCACATTTTCAAAACTCATTAAACTGCAAATTGGAGAATTGTACTATGTAAAAACTCCACCTCAACATTAAAAAAAGATTACACATAATAAATCAGCATACTTTTCAAAATACCATTTCAGTCAAAACATTTTAGTCAGCAGGGCCAGGGCGTAGCTCCACAGCAGAGCTCTGCGACGTGAGCAAGGCCCTGGGCTCCATCCCCACCATCACAAAAGAAAAAAAAGATTTTTAACTCAGTAGAAAAATAATTATTTGTAGAAAATCTATAAATAATATATAAATACTTTTTCACAATCATAAGCAGTGTTTCTAAGAACTATCTTTTAACTTTGTTCTAGAAAAACCAGCAAAACCAAAAAGTACTTGAAAAGTAATCTTGAGCGCAGTTTAGAATTCTCCCCAGCAGCTGCATCCCCTCACCACAGGGAGGCTGAGCCCTGCTCCAAAATCTCATTATACCAGAGGTCCAAGAGCAGGGCATTCAGGGGCCCTTATTAAACACTGGCGTGGAGGAGGTGGCCCCAGGGTAACCCGCAGACCTGTGAGAGTCAGCCACCACCTGGCCACACAGGTGTCTGATAGCAGGAAAGAACACAGGCCTCAGAATACCAACAGCTTCTGACATTAAAAGAGGGCCAAGGGTATAGCTCAGTGGTGCAGCACCTGCCTGGCAAGTGCACAGTCCTGAGTCCGGTTCTCGGCACCAAAAAAAGAGAAGCAGAAATCTGGACTTTGACTTACAGTTTTCTGCATTTCTTTCTTTTGTTTGTTTGTTTGTTTAGGTCAAACAAAACACATGCAAGGGCAGGATTTTGACCTGTGGTCCACAGTATGATTCCAGAACTTACCAACAGCTTCGTCAGAGGTTCGTTCTAACTGCTTACCTCTTTAACTGTGGTCTGGAAGACCGTGGGCTATTAGTACCACGGAAGTAAAATCTGTCTCAAACTTACATAAAGGCTGTTCACTTCTGATCAGCACTAGAACCCCGGATCCTATTGATGAGAAAAGGGACAGTGAGCTGGGACAGAGAAGCGCCAAGGAAACACTGCAGAAAGCGTGGCTTGGCTTTCGGGTCGCATCAGCACCCAGACTCCGGAGCCACGAAATAATCCACGTGCTGAAATTTCAGAACTTCATTGCCCCAACTGGTCCAGCCTGGCTGTAAACTTCGAGCAAACAATTCCAAACATTCCCCACCCGGCTTGATGTAGTCTTTTAGAACCTCTGTTGAAAAAAGAGAGAAAAAAAAAAAACACTATCAGGAAAGAAATCCATTTCTTTTTAGCACACAAGAGTAGAAGAGGAGGAATATTTTACTTTTGAAAAGCAAATTAATGTGCAGAATTTTACCACAGGCTTTACTATTTATAGCCCAAAAACCATTTGAATTAATCATCGTTGAGATTAGGAACAATACCTTCAGAACTTTCAGTAGTCCTGATTTATTGGCTTTCATTTATAAATGAGAAGCGAAGTTTTTAATAACCACATAGATAACTCTCCAGTTTTCCAATCCTATTGACATCTCCTGAGAACTTACTTAATAAATCTAACCCAGGCACACAAAAAAAGAACTATACAGAAACAATACAAAGACAATCCACTTTAAAAACAGAGATAAAACATATGTTTGTTTGTAACATATAGTTTGGTGAAAGAAAAATACAGAAATATGCAGAAAAAAATTAATAAATAACTGCAGCCCTTTCAGCTATTACTTGGTAGTATTAAAAACATTCCCTCATGTTCAAATTCTAGATCTTTCTTCACCTCAAGTTTTACCGTATTTCCACAGTTAAGTTGTCCTTATTTACATATTAACAACTATTATATAGAAAACTGTATTTTGCTGGAGAAAGATATCTCACATATGTGTTGGCTAAACAGCTGTGACCTACACTAAATGAAAAAAATAGCACAGAAGGTTTTTTTAAACACAGCTGAGATGGATGACAAAAACTAAGGCAGCCTAACTTTGCTCATGTCCCTGGTTAGCTACTTTAATCACGTATCAGGAACTGAGTATAAATAATAGTACTTCAGAAAAGTAAAGTACTAGAACAGCCAAAATACAGTCCATAATTGCTAGATAGGGTTGAGTTTAGCGGAAACCTAACTGATTCCCTCTAGGAATGACACAGCTTCCTCGGGAATTACTGGCTCAGGTAAGCTCTGAAAGTTCATATATCCCTTATTTTAGGTTTTATGATGCTCTTCAATTGCACTCCCAGCAAAATACTTGCTAATTTGTCCAAAAGTAGTGGTTCTGTTTATCAAAATTCAAGGGAAAATTAAAAGTTTTTATTGTTATAATTCAACTGAACTCAGATTTGGGCTTTGGTAGGTTCTAGAAGATACAGGCATGAAGAAACTCTAGTCCTTTCGTAAGAATATAATTAAATGCTACTAAACTAGAAAGAGAAAGGCTAATTAAGCCAGGCATAGTGGTGCCCACTGGTAAAAGCAGCACTCTGGGAGGCTGAGGCAGGAGATCACAAGTTTAAACCCAGCCTGGGTAACTTAGTGAAACCCTGTCTCAAAATAAAAAAGGGCTGAG